>VFFE01008282.1:934048-1093418 GCA_008921705.1 Burhinus oedicnemus | reverse complement strand
GGCCGGGGAGGGGGGCAGGGAATGGAAGCAACATAGCTTGCTGTTGAAATGGAAGACATTTCAACAGTTCCTGCTACCTTATTCTTTTGTAGATGTATATGGGAGCTGTGATAAAACCTGCAATAAAGTAGCTGAATAGCCTCAGAATGTTTGACATGTTATTGCCTCAAAAGCTGTGTGCCAAGCAAAGGGCACCAGCAAATTCTGCTACTTGTATTCAGTGGGACCTCTGTTGTTGCAAGAGGTGAGTTACTCCTGGACAGAAGGAAAAACTCAAACTGCCCCAGAATTGTCCTAAGCAACCCGGGATGTGGAGCACTTACCCATATGCATCGTACACAGGGCACAGGGTGGGTGGAAGGAGGGCGGCTTTGGGCGCAAAGCAACAGCTTGGTTTCTCATCCAGAACCCTTTGCTGGGCCTGCTTGCCACCTGGCTCGCTGTTTGCTGGCTCTCTCATGTACAACCACATCTGGAGAGTCTGGAGAAAGGCTGCACGGCTGGGACCTGCACCTTGTTAGTCTGGATTTGCTACCAGAGAGAATTTATCATGTAATTTCATTCTAAAGAGATATCTAAGGAGATAGCTAAATTAGAAGTGTGAGTGAAATCAAGTGAGAAAAATCTTTACAATGTATCAAAAGAAAAGGAGTTGTGCATTCATGGTGAGTATTTGATAAAACTATGCAGGTTTTGATCCTCGCTCTTCCCTCCCTCCTCCTCCTCTTCAAGAATGGTGACTGACAAGGGATTGAAACCTATCAACTATCCCCATCAAGGGACCAAAAGGAAAAAATATACGAAGTGGTAGCCTCATGTCTATCCTCTGTCACTTATCTGTCTCATAGCTTCCTTCTAAGGAGGAACTCCATTTCTGAAGCCAGTGCTTATTCTTAAAATGAAACTGCCATATGCTGGACTTTATTACCTCAATTGCTCTGAATTAGTATTCAGACTTCCTTTGTTTTCTGTAATGGTTCTATGTGATCTTTACTCTTTAATACAGCAAGTGAGTTCACTGTGCCTGGCTGTTTCGTAAGCTAGCACAAGTACCTAAGCCTTCCAAATAGGTATTATATATCTAATAAACTCTAGCTGTGAAAGAAACGGGGGAAAGAAAAGCAGGGGCAAATAATTAAACAATATGCAAACATAACAAAATAGGAAATAACACAGGCAGATTTCATCAGCAAAGATTTTGTGCAGTCTTCATTACGTCAGAAACAACCACGAGGACTTGAAGTATGTAGTGTTTCTGCAGCTAAGGTCCTAAGCATGCCTTCTGGCTATATGTACACTCTCCCTCCCCTCTCCCAGGCCCGAAAACACATTTATATTATTATAACTTATTTTCAGAACATCTATTATGCAAAAATTCTCATCTACCTCTGGGTGCAGTTTGCCTGTTTTTACTTTCTCATTTATTTCCAGCAACCAGACACTATTGTCCAGTAAGCAGACACTTTCAGTCTCTGTCAAAAAGATCTTACAGTCAGTGGGAGAGTGAGTTCAAAGTGTCCCAGTGGATGTGTTGGAGAGAGATGAACACTCCAGAGCACTTTTTTTACTAACTTCCTCAGTTTCCACTTTCTTTTCCTGCTTGGAAGAAGAAACTCTTGTTTCCAGCATCTTTGTTTTCTTAGACTCTCCACAGAGGTTTGCAAATCAAACCACAGTAAAGTCTTGTAAAATAGTATATTGTATTTGAAACTTCTGATTACTGAGAAACCGTAAATACAGTTATTTTTTTCAGTGCACTCATTCTAGTGTTATCCAGGAAACTCTTCTATTTAGACATCAGATACAATACAATATATATTTTTAAATGCATTTATCTCAACGGACAATGCAGAACAAATCAGCAAATGTTGGTTTTATCATGGATCAAAGACTTTGCATGTAGGGTGCATCATCCATGTGTGCAGGCTGAATTAGGTAGCCCTCCACCCAAGGCTTACATCTTGAATGCAAGGCTTTTTTTAAAAGCCAATACCATTATGGTTTAATGTTTGGAATTGATGGACATGTGACTGGTTTACTTAAAAGATAACTTTGGTGATACCAGTTAAAGCCAAGAAAGGCCATGATTTACACATATATATATTACTTTCCCACTGAGAAAGAGATCACTTCAATGATAACTTTTTCTTATGACAGACTTTCTGAAGTGTGCTATAAAATTCATTTCCTATCCCCCCCATTGCACATGATCAGCCATCTCTGCTCCGGCTTTTCATAATGCGCAAACTTCATTGCTTCTTCTGCAATATTCTAGTCAGATAATGCAAACTCCCATCCTTTCATCATCCTGTATATGGACATAACTGCAATGGAGAAATAATAAAAATGTTCAAGACAGTGGAGTTTAGGGAAACCCATAAAATCATCAGGTTAGGCTACCATATAGTCTCTCACGCTGATGAATTACATCTTGAGAAACAACATTTTACAGAATCAAACCTAAGCATATTATTAAAATTATCAAATTATTTAGAAACTCATGGACTGACTGGGAAACCTGGAAGGAGAAGAAGAGATGTTTAGGTATGTGGACAATTACATCTGACAGCAGAGCTGGAGATGTTTGGGTAGCTAGGTAACTCAGTCATTTGCATGGATGGCAAGTGTGACAAAGAAACCCTTTTAAATTTACTGATTGCTTCAGCATTCATCTTTCCCTGCAGTGTTGGATCCGTTTCTGCAAGGATACATTACTTCATCACTTTAGGTTCTGCAGATGCTTTCTCGTACTTGGACTCCATCCAAAGAATTTGCAGGGAAGATCATAGCACCGAGCAATGAAACTCCTTACAGCCATTTGATTCAATTTGTTGTAGCTGGACTTTCAAGAAACAGTTCTGTTAATGTGTGCGTGAATGCCTGCAGGGTGTTTTGTAGGGAAATCAGCAGGCTGGGCTTTGTAATGCTTCTTTGACATCTCAAATCTCACTTGAAAGCATTGCTCTGCCCAGCAATTGCTTGCCGGGTGCAGGAGAAGCTCTGAGTAGAGGATTATTGTCCTTTGTAGTTTACATTTTTTGTTCAAGTCAATTATCAGCCTCACACTCTCTGCCTGAAACTAACAATTCAAAACTGTCTCTATAAACAATAAGAAAATCTATACTTGTTATAAACTATGCTTTTCATCCACCCTTGTTAGAAATATCCAAGATATGCCTGCAGATCCCTTTCAGAATGAAAAGGGTTGGGGTATGACATGCCTAACTACAACATGCTTTTCTAATGCAAATAGTACTGAGTACTAGCAGCAGAACATGCCTAGTTTTACCCCCAGTAACATGTAGCTTAGTTGTATGTGGTAGTTTTAATACTTGTATTACTACTTCCTGCCCCTAGGATACAGACCTGTAGAATACTGATCAGAGAAGCCCTCTACAAAACAGGGTCTCTTCCACCTCAGCTGGCACAGGATATGAGTCCTGGAAGAAATGGATGTAGACTTTATTCCTATTGCCCCTTTCAAACATTGTGGTGTGCTACACAGTGACCACTTTTATATGTGAGAGAGTTTATATGTGGTCCAGGCTTTGATACAACTGCCCCAGCCCCCTCCAAAAGAAATAAAAGTGCTTGCAGTCATGATAATAGCTGTACCTGCAGTATGATTTGCATAGTTATTAGCTGGAAGTTTTTTTCTATAGAGTCTCTTGTAATCACTTCAGTGCTGTTGGAGGCTGCAGGATCAGCTCATCATCCTCCAGCAGTTCTCTCATTAATACATCTCTGACCTAGAGGCCTATTCCTAGTGGGACTGAGACTCTCCAGCCAGTTAAATCATCTCTCCCTTGGCTATAAATGCTGTGAAGACATAATGATAAGGATTAGACCGAGACCATTAATTTAGAGCAAAAATAATACCGTCTGTAAGACTTTGAAAATTTAAATACTCTGGACTGAGTAGCACAATCCTGGCAACGCTTATGTTGTTGGACAGTGACCTATTGCTATGCCCAAGTCTCACAGAGCATGGTCCAGAGCTGTGGTTGCTTTCCATGGACTCTACCATTGCCTCATTTCATAATACCTTTAGCATGATAAGTAAGCATATGGACCACGATTATCCCAGCAAACAGAAGTTAGTTAACATTAACTGCCATTTGAAGATGATTATCAGTCTTGGTTGTCTATGAAGGGAGCCTAAGTAACTGGATATCTGAGACACTTGACTTTAGGTGGAATGAACCTATGCCACATACTCTGTGATATCTTTATGGAGGACCAGTTCCAATGTACTGTGATGAAATACGTTTTCATAAGGTGGATGGCTTGAGGCCACCTTCTTTTACAGCTCACTTATTCAGGAAAATATAATAATTGAAGTACAGAACATGATCTTGTGTTCTAACAAAGTTGTTCATCAGCTTGGAAATAGGAAGAACCTCTAAACCCAGTGATACTGCTATACTTTTCATGCCTCTGTTCCTCAAAACTTGTGCTTTAGAGTGATTTGCCCAGAATCCTTTAATGTGACAAGGAACTCCTTCCTAATGTACATATGGTTCATCCTCTAACAATATAATTGTTCTCTTGCTATACATCCACTGGCTTTCTTTTTTTTTTACTAGTCAGATAAACACATCGGATGATAAATTACAGCCTTTTGTCTTGCCTGTTACACCATGCACTTAAAAATGTATTTTCAATTACTGTTTTCTTGATCACACAGTTTATATATAGGATTCCTGCTTGCACGCTCCTGTTCCTTTTTCTTCATCGCAGACATATCATCATCCAAGGAATCAATATAAATAAATTTGCACGGGAATTTTGGCAGAAGCTCTATATGTTTCCCCTTTTTTGAAGTCTTTACTTAAGTGGAGCCCCACAATATGAAATCACTTAAGAGCTCAGCCCATGGAGCATAGCTGAAAGAACAAATCTGGTTCCATGTTTAACTTAAAACTAACTTGAAATTTAATTACCTGGAATCTGCTGCTATTTATTTGGAGGTTAGATTTCACATGCTCTGCAGATTAAAAAAACAGCTGTTAAAACCCCACTTTATGAGACCAACAAAGAAATAAACATTGTTCAAGACAGTTAAGGAAGGGGTGAGGGAAGGGGGAGACATATAAAGAACATCATTAGGAATGGGTGTGTTGGGGAAAGTGGTATGGAGAAGAGGGAGCAAATGGCCAAACATTAAAACAGAAAAGAAAAAGCGCTATCTCAGGAAACGAAACCAACTGAAAACACAAAGAGGGACTGAAACAATGCAAAAGAGTTCAAGATTGGTACAGAATGATCAGGCCAAAACTAATGAGCTTTTTGTCAGGCTCTAAAATCGACGGATCTACCATGTGCTTCAGCGAATTGTGGTTTCTTTCCATAGCAAGGCGGATGACTTTTTATCAGATGTGTCACTTGGTGAAATAATTGCCAGCAATAATGGTGCAATAGCAGCATACTCAGAGCACAATTTATCCATGTCTATTCTATCTTTCAACTTCAAAGCTTCTACTGCCTCACAGATCACATCAAAATGACACCTCTGTCGTTAATGACAGTGGTCTAATACAATAAGAGAAGTCAAATCACTTCTCCAGATAGGCAGAATGCTCTCATACAGAAACTAGGCATGTGCATGGGTCCTGACTTTCATATTCAGATTTGCGTTTGTGGGGAAGAGGGTGAGTTTGACATACAGATTTATTCATATTTGAAACAGACTGATTTTATAAATTCACTAGAGTTAGAAAGGAGGGTGGACAAGAGTAGCATGCAGGGATTTAACCAATGGAAAGTGAATGCCCGGATGTAGGAAATTTCCGTTTGCACAGCCTACAGTATGGGTTAGCCAGTGTCAGAGGTCATAGATGTAAAGTTGTCTTTAAAGAAACAAACAAACAAACAAATGAGTCAAATAAAGATAAATGTACCTTAAAATGCACACACTGTCCTTGTAGGCAAACTGACATATTTTCTGGATCTAGTAACAAACCCAGCTTCTGTGAAGCCCTTCCTGGTGGTTATTAGTCAGAAGAAAGCCAGGAAACTGCAGTTCTTAAAAAGAAAGAATTGTCTGTTTATATTCCAATGCTGTTTGGAAATTACCATAGAACAATAAATCTCTAAGTATGAAAAATATTTCTTTTGCTTTCATAGTATACATAAACACCCATGCAACCAACATAGTGGTGGGGACATCATTTATTTAGGTTTCATTAAGATGTGTAGTTAAAAGCCTTATTAAAAGGTTCCATTTCTCACTTCAGTGGTTAAATTTATTGCCTGAGGGTTAAGTAATGCTTCAGAGGAAAAATGAGGTTTAGGAATATTGTTGTATTTTACCAACTTTTCCAATGGAAACATTTCCTGTAATGACTGCTTGGGTGGAAGGTTGAGATTTCACCATAGTGCACGTTTTCACAGTGTTTTATATAAAAAATAGACAATAAAATAACTGTGAACCCCACCCACCACCCCTCAAAAAAAAAGGGAAAAATAAAAGCTTCTTTGGGGAAAAAGAAAGGCCAACTATTTTTAACAGATTTTTTTCTCCCCCAATTGTTATTGCTATTCCACAAACATGGTAAGGAGGTCTTAGTTTAAAAGAACAATAAAGAAAAGGAAAGAAATTGAAAAGACAAAAAGTTTTCAAAACCCATTTTTCAGTTTAAGTGTTTGGATGGTGAAAAGGAAACAGCCTTTAGCAGTGTACTGCCATTTGAATAGTATATATAATGTAAATTACTGACTATATGTTAGTATGCTTTGGTTTGTGTGCTGGTGGCCTTGTCATTTATTGATTGCAGGTATATTTGAGCAGTCTAACTTGAAAATCAGTACTGTGAATCAGATTTTGCTCCTAGACCATAATTATGGGCCAGGGGACTGTAACGCTTCCAGGAAACTGGGTCACAGGGTGGGGAATTTTACAGAGGTACGAAGAGGCTATGTCCGTTTAAATACAGTGCACTGCAAACTGCAGTGATTATCTAGTGGGTTTTTTGATTTGTTGGGCGTTTTTTTAACTGCTTGTCTTAAAGATTTCGTAAGTAGGAGATAGCAGAATGATTGACATCCCTCCAGTTCCTGTTACCCTCTTCAGCAATGGAAACAAATTTCAAGCAGCATTGAGTACTTGTTTCCTGATTGCTGGGTAAACCAGGACAAGGTGGACCATATATATGTCCACTGGGACGTGTATATGTACATATATAAAATGAAATTAGTATGTCATTTCACACAGGCTATCAAACAGCAAGGAAATTCGGTCATTTGATATAGAAGAGCAAAAACAGAAACTAGCAACACAGTGTGAGAAGTTAGGTGTAGGCCCCTGGAACAGGAACTGGGATCCTGTTAAAGTCTGGAACTGTTAAAGTCACTTTCCGTAGTAGTTACCTATGTTAGGGACCAAGGTACGAAAGCAGCTTAAATTATGAAGCTCAGGGTGCATTTTTGGTAAAGCATGATAGCAGAGGAGGGAAGCAGGAAGGGGACAATGGCAGCTCACTTGTTAGGCCTTGCTTTGGGATAAAGAGGGGGGAATTGTGATTTTATTTTATTTTTTTTTTATTTTTTTTTAAGAAATATGGATTAAATACATGTGAAGTCTGTGGCTGAGAAGCTGGGGATATAAAGAGTGACTGTGAGCTTAGGTTGAGATCATCTTTAAAACATAGCTATATGAAAAGAAAACTGGACATAAACTGTAGATGAATGATGCAAATGGAGCAGTCAGTCTGGCAGCATTCATTCGGATGGTGTCTTGCCAGATATGGCTTTGTGCTATATGAAGACTTGTTTCATTCTTGGTCTTTCTAAACAATTTATTTTTAAAAAAAAAAAGATGCTTCCATCTTCAGCACCAATGACACAATTTAGTTGTTAACTTAACACTTTCTTCACTTTCTAGACTGGTTGTCAGCCATAGTACTGAGGAAGCACTACGACATCTTATGGGGATTTTTTATTTAATACTTTTACTTTTAAGCCAACTTATTTATGTAATAATTTTTATGAAGTCTTAATTTTGCTTTCTGCTTGTGCTTAATTTACACCTTTTGTGTTAATTTAGGTCCATGACCACAGACCTTTTCCTCCCGCTCAGAGAAATCCAATTACACTCACGTTACTGTATAAAAATTGGAATTGGCTCTTTTCTCTTTCTATGCAGACTCCCCTCTGTCAGAAATAGCTCCCAGTTGTGCTCTGAAAGGTGGATAGAGCAGGTTTCTCCAAAGTTGTCATGACCATTACTTTGCTGTCAGTCACCAAGAATTTTGTGAGGTGATATTTTTTCTTAAACTGACCTACAATGGTAAAGAGACTGTCTTGGTTTTCCTTTTGTTTTGTTAGTTTATTTTACTTCATTTTATTTATTTCATTTTTTGCCTGAGTTGGCTTGCCTTCTACCCTAATATTTTCATACCTGTTTCATCAGGAATAGGTACCAAAGCAGGCAGTTGAATTTGCAACAGAGGTCTTTTCTGGGCATTTCCAGAAACCACAGAGTGGTAATGTTTTTTTCTGACCCAGAATGCAATATTATCGTACAAGTCATTCTTTCTTTCCAGTATCTGTCATCATAATGCTGAAAATTAATTAAAAGATCTGCATATAGACCTGCTGGGTAACACCCTTGAACAGTGGTGTCTCCAAGGAAGTACAAAATTCCTTGGAATTCTCTGTGAAGACCTGCCTTCCTGTGCCTCTTGTCCTAGCTAATTGTCACCACTCAGAGTTTCTAGTTTAACCTTCATACGCTCCCCACACTGACACAGTACTACTCACTCAGTTCCAACTGGATTGTGCTGGCCAGCACATTTCAATATCAGCTCTCACACCATTTGTTAAACAGTGATGGATTTTCATCCATTGTTAGCATCCTGTGTAAATGCTGAGTAGTAAACTTAAAGGGAAAAAATCTCTGTCTTCCCACACCCATGCCTTGTACCTATCACATTTTCCTGTTTGTTTATATATAATATATATTTGCATTTTTTAATACAGAAAAGCTTTTACTTATAAAGACAATGCTAAAAACTCAATTGCAGGTTTTCTATAAATTTTCAGCATGAAGTTCTCTGGATAATAATTATCACAAAATGCCCTACAGTTTTAACACACAAAAATTGCTTTCCAAAGACGACTGCCATTTTTTCCTCATTAAAATTCATAACATTCTGGCTAAACTTTTATAAAAAAGAATGCAAAATCTCTTGTCTTGAGAGACATTGTAACAACATGTAAAAGAATTTTGAGTTTTGTACACAAAAATTTGAATTTGATACTCTCAAGTACTCTGCTCAAGTACCCTCAAATACAGAAACTGAAAAAAAGTCCCTGATCTGATACTATGGGGAAGGTCAGAGAACATCTGTCTGCCCCTTAGAGCAGAATTCAGACCATTGATGGACTCCTTACACAGTCTCTCTGGGTTTTTTTGTATCACCATTTAACTGGACTTCAGCAGCTTCTGTGCTATTTTGTTCAATTTTTTATATTTATGCATGCAAAGATGCACTCTTGTAGAATAAAATGGAGACTTAATTACCAATCATCCTTTTGTCTGTGCGTTCAGTTTCCCTGCAGGTCAGGAAATTCTGTACAAACTGCACATCAGAGGTAGCTTACATGAAACTGTCTCTCTGTGTATTTACCCTTATTTATGCTCACTGCCTTTCTACTGGTTCTCCAAGTATTAAATGTTGAGTTTTGTTCAAAGGAGTGACCATCAGTAGCTGCTGAAACAAGTATATTTTTATCTATTTCAGGTTCTGGATTACATTTATATTAAAAGATCACTGTGCGAAAAAACCACTAGAGCTAAGTTCTTCACTTCACAGTAGTAGGCATAGAAATGTTTTTCTCCTCACAATGACTTTGTAAGAAGAAATACTTCTAAAGCCTCTGCCCCGTAATCATCCAAGGACCCTAACTAAAAAGCGCTTTTAGAAAGTGCAAAGATATAATAGTCCCAAGATGAATCTGCCCTACAGTTCCATTTTCTGCCATATAAACGTTTGGGAGCTTATCATTGAAGCCACATTAGTCTTGATTTAAGGTCTTTTGACACATTATTACAGCACACTGCCATCACTTCACACCTGCCATTCTGTCAGTCAGAAGAGAGGGAGGGGAAACAATTTTGATGTCAATCAACAAATCCTTTGGGAGGTGTAACCTGTTAAGACATATTACCCTTTGCCCATTGCGATTTACAGGCTTTGAATTTAAAGGACATATGCCAGAAATAATTAAAGACTAATCTTTATTGTACTCACTTATGAATGAAGGCATTTAGCACCACCAGCCCATTTATATTGTCCAGAAGAAGAAAGAGGAGCTGAGTGTGGTGCTACTACTCTTTCCATTTCTATTCATCAGTTGTTCTGCCTGGATGTTAAAATCCCCTGCCCTCACAGAGCAAATATTTAGAAGAGCAGTCATAACTATTACACTTGTATTAATGTCCTAGCAAAGTACAGATGATTCCAGTATGATGCAAGGTCCGTAAAGTTGTGTATGAATCAAGACATCATTTTAAAAATAGAAACAATGGCTGAAATAATTGAAAAAAAATAATCTAGCAAAACAGAAAAAAAAATTAATTCGGTTCTGTACATTTTAGTGGCTACAAAAAACAGTCTCAACCTGGAGAACTGCAACTTATATGGGTATGGCTTTGGACCACCCTGCAACTATTCTGTTGTAATTTAGTTAGAGGTATCAAAGGAATGATGTGAACCTTAAAATCTGAATTTAGGACCTAAATCCTGAGCTGAAGGAAACTTCTTTTTTTCCCAAGTTAGGTTTTCAGAATGACACAGAAAAAAAGAAGCATTTACACAGCCTACTTGTTACTGTTCACAACTCATCTCTGGGAGGAACATCTTGTCCTTAGACTGACCTTAGAGCTACAAGCTAAAGGAAATAGCTACAAAACGAGAATAGCTATGGAGTAAATAAAACAGCAGGCAGGGACTATATAGCCCAGACAGAACCAGAATAAAAAAAAAATTATATTGTAAATTTTTTTACACTATTGCACCGTATTACTATACATACACCTTGTTTGGGCCAGAAATGCAATGGAAGCTCTGGCTTGCAGTTGCCAGCGCATATTACCAAATCACTACTGGGGAGAACAATTTTGGTAGCTAATCTGAAAAAAATTTAGGCACCTTGTTCCATAGGCAAACCCTATGTTATTAACTCATCATCACTGAACTAGAATAAAAGATAGTCCTTTCCTCTCAGGAAACATGTTCTTTTCAACATCTTCTCCTCTACATCTTCTTCCTGCCTTACCTCCCTCATTATACACACACGCACGCACACACACATGCACTGGAAGAGACAAAGTGGAGTGAGGGAGAGGAAAGCAATTGCTCTCAACTATGCCACAGACCTTTAGTGACTAATACATCACCCTCCTAGAGAAGAAAATACAACGTGGCATGCTCTGTTGATAGATAGTGTGGTTATCAAGATCACACAGGTGATTAGGGGATGCATAGTACCTTCAATTTGTATTCACGAATCATTTTCATCAAGAGGGTAGAGATTCACATGCAGACAAAAGCATTATGCTCATATTTGTTTATTAATTTGATCTGAGTAAATGGAAAGGCTGAATTATTTTTAGTTGACGATAGAGACAAAGTTGTGCACTGGTAGCTGTTAATTTTCCACTTCCCAAAATATGGGAATCATCTTACATATGAAGGACTATGCCTTCTCAGCTTCCATAATTTAAAGAGGTGCTCTGAAGAGGGTGGGAAGTTGAAAGACAGGGAAGTAGGAACGAGAGGTGGATTTTGATTTACCATTTTACACAGAGGAAGGAAGAAAACAAGTGCTTCTTCAGCATCTGTTTCCCCTCCCCTTTATACGTGCCATCTGTCTGACTAGATACTCTTTGCATCTTTTCGGATTTCCATGGTACCTGAACACCTCTAGCTATTACATTTTTCCCCATCTGCACTGCTTCCCACTCTCTCTGGAGGTGGCTCAGACATGACCACATGTCCTGGTTTCACCTGGGATAGAGTGAATTTTCCTTGTAGTAGCTGCTATGTTTGGATTTAGTACAAGAATAATGTTGATAACATATAGTGTTTTAGTTATTGCTAAGTAATGTTTACATTAGTCAAGGATTTCTTCAGTTTCCCATAGAAGCTGAGAGGGAGCATAGACAGGACAAGCTGACCAAAGGAATATTCCATACCATAGATGTTATGCTCAGGGGGTTGGCTGGGGGACAGGAGTCCGTGAACACTGCTTGGGACGGGTTGGGCAACCAATCATCAGGTGGCAAGAGCAACTTACATTGTATCAGTTTATTTTGTACATTCTTTTACTGTTACTATTATTATTATTATTATTTTCTATTACTGTTCCATAAACTGTCTTTATCTGAACCCACATGGGATTTTTTCCCCTCCTTTCCCTACCCTTCCTGGGGAGGTGGGGGAAAGGAGTGAGCAAGCAGCTGTGTGGTCCTGGTTCCTGGCTAGAGTTAAACCACAACACCATGTCAGCCAGTCCTTTTGCCTCAGATTCAGCTTGCTGTGGCATTCATCAGCTTAACATACAAGATCAGCAACTATCCCTTGACTGTAAGCTATAGTGGAAGTGAAAAACAGTACACCAGTTTTTACACAAGAAGCCAAGACTTTCTAGGACAGGCCAGAATTGCTGATTTCAGGAAACATCAGTACTCACAGCCATGCATAAATCAGAAGCTGAATAACTATATCTAATACAAGAGCAAAATACTATAAGCAGTGTCTTGTCTCATATTTTGTGGTAATAACAACATAAAGCTGTGTGTTTCCTGCTGGCAGCTGATGGCCGATTCTGCTTTTACTTTCATAGGTGTAAAGCAACACTGGCAGTGGAGTAAAGCTGGTAGAAAATGTGATTTGAATCAATCTTCTATTTTGAAGCTGGTCAGAATAGAACCTTGTCAGCCTGGGAGACTGTCGAATATGCTGTGACATTTAATCAACTGTTTGACTACAGGCTCACCTCTAGTGTCTGTGGTGAAGTGAACATGATTCCCCTCACCTTGCTTCACATCACACATCACTTTTCAGTGCACTGCCGTAGAGAGCTGGGTTATAGCCTTTCTTTTTTTTCCCCCTAAGAGGAACACAGTAACAGAGGTCAGCTACAGTCATGAATTTTATGAAAGGTTTGCTGGGAAACCACATTAAATGGCAACATCAGTCCATACATCAGCTCTGCAGTGCTCTTATTCCAAAACTCTGCAGCTGAGTGATTTGCAATGTACTTGCATTTCATGGCCATCATTTTCAAGCAATGTCATTTGCCTTGGTATCAGACACTTCAGCTGCACCAGAATCCACCCAGCTATTCATGATAAATTTCCTTCAAGAAAAAATCTTCACCAGAAACACACTCCCAGGATCCCAAAACTCCAATCTTAGGAAGCTTTGGATAAAAAAACAGACACAGACACTTCAAAATATAATGGAGGCTGGAGAGGAAAAAGCTGAGAACAAAATTACTATCCCAGGATTCAGAAATGTTAACAAGACAATTTCCTTGTATTTACTGCTTGGACTAATCTATCCTTTGTTTAGAGCAACCTAGCAAAATCATGCAAAACAAACATTCGTACCTCTGAACACTGATCATCCAAAAAATCTCTACCACTGCCCCAAACCAGTGAAGCACATATTTTAGGCAAATAAGCAAACACTGCCTATCTAGTATTATTTCCAGTGTATAAACCTCCAGATCAGAGGCCCACTGCATTAGCATCCATGTGCACATAAAATAGAAGGCTAGATCTAGCAGAGCTGACCCTATGTTCAACTGTTGCTGTGATCATAATCTTGCCGTCTATGATACAGAGGCATTTGATTAATATGACTGAGGTCAACAGCTATTAAAGCATAAGATGCTATTAAAGCATAAGATGAGGTCTATATCATTAATATGGCAAATACAATGCTTTGTTTGTCAGGGTTTTGAAGGAAAATCAACACTAGTGACTTTTTTCCCCAGAGAATATTTTTTCCAGCAATAGTATTGCCTTTATTCCCATCATGACACCATGTATTTTCCTCTGTGTTGAATCATATTATTGATATTGGATGCCAGTAGAAGTTTTAGTATTGTAAAATATTCAGTTGCAGAAGTAATGTCATGTCAACTCCATCACAGATCCATTAAACTTGTCAATATACAAGTGTGCTAAAACAACAGGCCTCTTAGTCCTTCCTGAGAAAGGGGTTACTCAAAAAGTAACAATAAACACTAAAAATTGTGAGAGGTTGTGGTAACATTTCAACATCATGGAAAGAGTTCTGTCACCATGAGTAAACAATGAAAGTCTAATAAAACTAGTACTTCTACTGGAATGTCTCAAAGTGCTAGACATTAGGCTGTAATCTTTACAGAGATCTTTCTTGCATCTTGGAAACTGTCTTTACTGGCATATTCAAGAGGGTTCTCCATGAAATTTGCCAGGTACCTTACAAACTCATTATTGTAACTGCAGACCATGATGTATCTAATGGCTATGTTCATTTTAGACCTGTTTGTTCCTCATGCTGCAATGCAACAGGCATCAAAATATCTTTCAACTGTTCAGAAAGCCATTTTCCACCCCAAATCTCATGTTTATTTTAGTTTGTAAAGACTGAGATGCGTCTAACTCCCCAGGACATGGGACAGTCCAAAATTTCAGTCAAAAACTTGGTCAGTAAAAATATATTTTTTTAGAAGCCAGAAAGATGAATTTACTGCAAGCCTCCATTACACAAGAGTCCCATGTGTTGAAGCACCAACACTCAGGAGAAGATGTGTTAGCTGTTTATTGCCATCTTAAACCAGTGGCAAGCACAGAGAAGACAGACAGATTGACCCACGAGGCACTCAAAGCATAGGGGAATACTAGGGTGCCACATGCAAATCAAAAGTCTCAGGATGGGAAGGAGTTAATTATTCTCACAATTCAGGAAGCCTGTTCCCAAAGTGGCTTCATAAACTTCAGTTTTAAATGTCAGATGTCTTGCAACAACAGCAATAATTATACAGGGATTCAAAGCCCTCCTAATTTCAGTTACAGATCCTTTGGCCAGAAGTCTGTATCTCTAACTCAAAGGAAACAGAACACAAAGTTGCAGATGTAATAGCAGCGCAGCATCTGGCCCAGTATTTAGGAAAGAACTGAACTTTGTTTTCTTATTGAAGAGAGAAAGAAGAGAAAGGCACCCAATAGCTATGGACCCTTAACAACTGGGAGAAGCAGCTGTAAGGCTTTTCTCGGTCTTCCTGCTCCCTGCTTCCACATATACTATTTCTATTGCAGATTTTACAGTAATCACTGTAAATGCCTACAACATCACATATCTATTACTCTGAATCAAAGCTGCTTTACCAGAAGGACTTATATGGTCCATTATCTCCACCTGGTTATGTAGGCAGTCCGTATCCATGACAGGGAGAAACTGCACCACTGAACTTAACTCCTGTTAACAGTGTGATGGTTATGAAACCCTACTTCTGGTAAACCCATTTGCAGCCAGGGTTTACTGACTCACCTTTCTTTTGTTCCTGAGTCTCCACTTTACCTCACTGACTTGGCAGTCAGCCTACAGAATGCCTTCTCACTAGGACCGAGGAGATTGTGCGTGACTGAGCAGAGTTCATTGGCTCAGTACTTAGAAAGTAAAATTGTACACAGAATTATAGCAGGAGATAACACAGCAAGAATGGAGAGCTACATCCTTGCAATAAACACGTATTTTTACCCAACATCTTATCTATTTATTCTAAGTGAAACATACACAGGAGTAGGAGTTCAAAACGCCAATGAAGGACGCTGAGGCAGTTGAGTGAAGGGGTTGGTAAGACAGGATCAAAAATCACAGTAATCCTCCTTTCCATTTTTAACTTAAGAAACTTTGTATAAAGAGTAACTGATTGCCTCAAATCTTATTTGTATCCCAGTCGTGGATCAAGAAATATCAAGAAAGGATTGGCTGACCTCTTGACACTTCTGGTAAAGAATCGGAGCAAGTGTTTACATGAGAAGATTCAATCTAACTGTGTTATCTGAGCGAAAACCAAAGGAACATGTACAGGAAAATTCAGTGCATTATAGCATTTTGCAGATGTTAAATTGTGTGATTCCCTTCCAGGTCATACTAAAACCCAGTGGTTGTCTGATGATGCCTGACAGACACCCAAAAAATGAGTTCTTAGTGTCAGTTCAATGCTTAAGGTAGAAGACTCCTCATTAGAAAATGGCCACCAGAGTAAATACTACCTATGGTACTTGTTAATCGTTACTACACAGCGAGGAAAAGCCCCAAAAAACAGACTTGGGAAGAAAGACAGCGTTCTCATTTCACCCATTCTCACCTCTCTACTTGACAAAGATGACAAACCGATAGGGCATCTAGAGAAAAAAAAACACTAAACAACTGCCTTGTTTCTCTTTACATTGTAGCTGTTCTACAGAGCTAGAGAAATGCGGTCTCCAGCACTGCCATTGTGATGTTCTTCGCAAAAGAAAAAGTAAATGTGCACATCTGTAAATTTCAGCAGTAGAAAAAGTTTAAGAGTGCTGTCACCTTCTTCATTGTATATATAGCTTGGTAAATAAGGAAGAGAGAGTGTGTTCTTGGCAAAACCATTGGGCATTCTGTGCTCAGCCTTCCCTCCTGAAATAAAATACAACCCTAAGTTTTTCACATTGGTTGTTTGATGTATGGCTCTGTTGTGCCTCATCATTCTAGTATGATTCAACAAACATTAGAGAGAAATTCTTCTGTTTAAATCCTTTACTGCAACAGAAGTAAATATCTTACTTTTAGAAAACACATTTCTTAAAGATAAAATACAATTCTACAATACTCTTTCAGATAGATTTGCCATAAGTCAGATACCCTTGTTCAAATAATGGACTATGAACCTAATTTATCTTGTGCCTTCAAGAAGTACAGAACTTGCTCTTATTAAGGTGCTCCATTATGAGAGTCTGTGACTGATACAATGAATTGTTTTTCAGCTGTTCTGTGGTTGCCATTATAAGTCTTCTGGTTGAATGAAAAGGCAATTAAGGAGGAAAGTATTTAACAAGAGACCAAAACAAAACAATACAATTTTAAGGACAGATCATGATTACAATGACATTTAAACTGTCATTCAGCTAAAATAAAATAACAGTGTAGAGCTGCATGGGGCTCTGGCAAGGGTGATGAGAACAAACCTATTAACTTAGGAGGAAAAAAACCACTTTATGCTGTAATAATACCTTTGAATCAAGAATATTTGTTTTTCACTTCCCTTTCACTCCTCCATAAATTACAAGTGCAGACAGAAGCAAATATAAGTTCCTTATTCGCATGACCTGATCAAATCTATAGTTGGATGACTGACATACCTACATGTAATTTTCTAATATTCTGTTTTTCAAAGACAAGCTTTCTTCTAAATTCCAGAGTTTTATTCAAATTTGGGAAAAACTATTTCAGTGCATAATAAATCCAGAAAAACTAACTGAGTTCTTCCATTGCTTAGGGAATATAACTCAGTCATATGTGAGGAAATAGTCCTTGTGCTATGCACAAATGTAGTATACGTATGAAAGTACTGGTCAGTACACTATAGTGTAAAAAAGTGGAAGGAAATAAAAGCTGTCAAAGACACTAATATTAGCTGGACTACACATTATAGAGTGTAGGTCTCCTGAGGTGTAAATATCTGAGATTTCATTTAGTTTTTCCCCATAGCATCATGAAATCATGCCTAATTGTTGCTCTTCAATACATTGTTCCAGCAAGGTACTCACTCACAAGAATTGATGTATCCGATACTACCTGTAGTAGTAAGATGCCAATTCTGGATCTTGCTCTGTTTGCTTGTTGACTCTTATTTGACATTTAAACATTGTTTGCTCATTTAATTTTATGTTAGTGCCAGAAATTTTACCAAACCAGGTCTGAGCAGGTTGAAAATTTTGATGATTCAAAAAGTTATGTCCAGGTGCAACTTGTGTTCGTTTCTGGAATAGTTTGTGCTGCCTTTAATGACACTGCTTAATAGCTTTCCCAGAGCCTTACAGGAGGGCTTTTCGAAAGAGACAGCAAAATCGGAGCTTCTAAT
Source organism: Burhinus oedicnemus (assembly GCA_008921705.1). NCBI lineage: Eukaryota > Metazoa > Chordata > Aves > Charadriiformes > Burhinidae > Burhinus > Burhinus oedicnemus. The sequence goes on along the minus strand of VFFE01008282.1, from coordinate 1,075,301 downwards.
GTTTGCTTCTAATTCCACTGAAGGCAATAAATACCAATTCAATAGAGTTGTGCTTGAAACTTTCTTTCCTTCCTTTAGCATCAGTATTGCTATGAAAGACAGTTACAGTGCATTCATTAAATTAACTTTTTCTTCCAAAACAATAACAGTAATGGTAATTAATGAATGAATCTCACCACCTGCCCTTACAGGGCATATCTTTCCTGAACAATTCTTCTGGACTTCTCCCACCCCGAAGTTCCACTCAAGTTGTGAAGTTGGTCTGCTGTTCACACTGAGTAGGGGTCATGTAGCACAGTTCGTAATGACTAACAGGCTTTCAGGTTTATCAAAACATGTATGTTAGTTTTAAAAAACATCCTGCAAAAAGTTTAACTCACAACACCATTGACAAGAGTTTCACTGCATAGATCCTTAACCTGAATTGCTACAGAGCAAGCAAAGGGGAAATTAATTGTGATTGCAAAAGCATCACGGGACCAATTCACATCTGACATGAATCAACTTCCACTGCAAGCACGAGAGTATCTCTATGATCACTGGGTATGGTATTTCATAGGGATTAGGAAGACGTTTTAAAATTATTTTCCTACATGAGATAAATCATTTAAAAGTTGGGGGATTAGTATAAAGAGGAACCACATAGGCTTAGTCAGAAAAAAATGTTTTGGGTTTGGTTTTTTTTTTTGTTAAAGAAACTACAGATCAAAGAGGTGAGGGACAAGCTAAAATTTTATTTACCCTTATTAACAAAAGGATACATTTTAAATGAGTTTTCTAATTATGTAGGGATATAACACACTGATGTAGTGGTTGTTAAATCTCACAAATTAAAAGGCAAAAGCTGAACTGCAACCTACAGTTTTTAGAGCAGTCTCAGAGCTTGGAGAATTCATAAACCAAGTAAACCTTCTGACATAACTATAAAATGTGGTATAAACCCTAGGAAAAAATAGCCATCTTGAAAGGGTAACAGCACTTTTATGAGAATTTCAACTGCACCATGGCAACATCAACCCGTCAAAGCAAATGAAGGGCAGTAAAAGTAAAATTAAAAATGATGAAGGGGACACCAGCTTGCTAACAGCTTTCCAAGCTGTAAAGCTTTCAAATGTTATCTCTTCATTGGTTTGTTCAATCACACATGTCGGTTACAAAGCTTTATCATATTATGTATCTTTCCCATCACTGCAGGCTGCCAGGTTTTGATGGACCTATGCATAAACAACAAAAAAAAAAAAAAAAAAAAAAAAAAAAAAAAAAAAAAAGAAAAACCAAAACCCCCACAAATTACATTTCCTTCTTTCCTCTTGGTGCACACCCCTCCCTTCTTTCCTCTTATTGGTTCTTCTATACTGGTGCCAATGGTGACACCTCCTGGTATCAATTAAAGCTACAAAAATGATGAGAGTTAGTTCAAAGGACTCTTAGCTACTTCAGCTTCCCATTCCTCTCTCCTCCTTGCTCCACTCACATGCCCCAGAGTCTGTCCCCATGGCTTTCAAACCCCAAACGAAGGGTAGCTGGTCTCACAGGTGTGCCGTGTATCACAGCACCTACTGCTCAGATATCATCTCATTAAATGTTCTATTAACTGCACAAGCAAATGGCAATTTACTAATTTGCAACTTATTCATTGCATTGTAGTCAGTTTGTTGAATTGTATTCAATTCCTTGAAGCATTTTGAGATACAGTTTTTATGTAAGACTCAAATGCAAATGCAGAGTCCCATGTATTCTATGCATCTGGTCTGAATCTCATTCCTCCCACACAGGCCTTGGTAAAGAACTAAAGGATTAGTCCTTCGGATTTGTTTAATAGCATCACACAATAAACATTTCTTCATTAAAGAGCCACAGCTTTCTGACTGGGCCTTCGCTCCTGTGATTCCTCTCATTTTTTATTAGCTGCAACACGATTCATGTTTTAATAACTTTCTCATTTTAAAATGGCATTAAATCAGATCATAAACATTGCATATATGTTTCATTGTCATTAAAAAGATCTTATACTGCAAAAGGAGGTGTATTAAAAGAGAACATTAATAAAGTTATAAGTAGAAGTCTTTTTTTAATTAAAATCAGTCATAAAAGGACCTCTGCCTTTCAAAGTAGAGGATTATAAACGTGTAGATTTCTCAAACTGTACACTTTCTGCACTCTTTTGGGGCAGAAAGTCATAGAATCACAGAATGATTAGAGTTGGAAGGGATCTTAAAGATCACATAGTTCCAACCCCCTTGCCATGGACAGGGGCACCTTCCACTAGACCAGGTTAGTCAAAGCCCTGTCCAGCCTGGTCTTGAACACTTCCAGCAATGGGGCATCCACAACTTCTCTGGGCAACCTGTTCCAGTGCCTCACCACCCTCACAGTAAAGAATTTCTTCCTAATACCTAATCTAAATCTACGCTCTTTCAGTTTAAAACTATTGCCCCTCGTCCTCTCACTACGTTCCCTGATAAACAGTCACTCCCCATCTGTCCTCTAGGACCCCTTTAGTTACTGGAAGGCTGCAATAAGGTCTCCCTGGAGCCTTCTCTTCTCCAGGCTGAACAACCTCAACTCTCTTGGCCTGTCTTCATAGGAGAGGTCCTCCAGCCCTCCAGAGTCCTTGGATTCTTTCATATTTAAGCTGTCCTTAATGGAAAGGACTCGTGATTAAGCCATTGCATGTCCTGTGTAGCACATTCTCTATTTCAGGTCCAAAACAAAAAAGGTCTCTGACAACATCATCACTAAATAGGAACAATATTAGATCTGTTAATTTTTTGGTTTCTGGAGGGAAAGAACATTTTTTATGTTTTCTCCAACTGACCAGATCAGTATGACTACCATGGCAGGACGTGAATGACTGCAAAAAGAAACACTGCATGTTTGCACAGCTCCATCAAACCCAATGGGGCAAAAAGGGTCTTTTTTCTTGATGGTCCTACAAGGTGATAACCTAGGAGCCACAAGAAGGTATATTAATTGTAGACATATAAGAAAACAACGTAAAGTAGGACTGAAAGTTTAGAGTAGGGGTTCTGCCCCAGGATGAACTTTGTCAAACTGAATTTTATTATATAATATTTTCCTTGGTGAAGCATTGCCTTTTTTCCAGTGTAAATTAGAAAGAACAAATTATCATCTAAAAGAGCTGATATTTTATGTCTATGCAGGCTGGCTGTTGCTTGTCAGTATTTTGGATCCACCATGGCTAAGCCAAAGATGACATCCAGGTGGACCAGGATCTGCTCCTTCATCATCATTCTGCCTCAGCAAGAACCTGGGAGCACCCCTTCTGATTACACTTGCTACTGCTCTGAGTGTGCCCTACCAGTCTGCCTAAACAAGCCTCCATGAAACTTTTGCAGTGATGCATAACTAGAGGATGGTCTCGGAGATCTGACACGCAATTTCCTTTAACGGGTTACTGAAGTTAATGGAAGTTTGCTCATATCAGTGTATTTGGACCAGAAATGTAAGGAAAACCTACTGGAATCTCTATAATCTATCTAGAGGTAAAATTTCCAACTATCCGTACACACAGTCAGCATAGTACTTCTTGATGGTGACTAATATTCCAGCAAGAGTATTTAATGAATGTTAATGAATGTTTAATGAATTCAATGAATGTTTGCAATTGCTGCAAAATACATTCAGGAATCTGATTCTTTCTGGTTTTCCATTGGCTTCAAATTAGATAAAATTCAACCACTTTTTTACAGAAGCTTATTACAAACTTGTCTGAAGCCACAAGTATCGGTATTTTACAATATGCTTTCAGTAAAAAAAAAAAAATAACCTTTTTAAAAATTAATAGTTTAGAGATTAAATAGTCTTGATGATGAAAAAAAGCATGTTTATTCATTACCTTTAGTAAATCAGATTTGCTCTTGTACAAGTGCCTCTAATGTCTACAAAAGTGAAATTTATTCTCAAACTTAGAGAAGTCAAACCTATTTATAGGCTTCTCTGTATGAATGTTTGCTTTATATTGTTGAACAAAGGAATGCACTCCTTGCGCAGATCACCAGCTGCTTCTGCTAGACTGCCACCTGGCATAAGCACTGTTTGCCTGGATAGTCATGTGTCTTCTGTTTCTAGTGAACAGTTTCTAGGATTGAACTGTGCTGCTCAGACAGAATTCACACAACACAGTTAATGCAGTTTGGACCGATCAGTTTGATGAAACTTGTCAATGGTGTTGTCTTTGTTTATCTGGCATCTTTTCTATGCAGGGTCTGAGTTCATACAAATAAAGATGACTAAAGGTAACAGATTGTTCAAGCAAACATGGGAGAAATGTCAATAAGTGCTGAACCTGAGGAAAAAGATATTGATGGAAAGCTCTGTTGAGCTTATTGCTTATTCATTGCACCTGATAGTTGACATAGACATCCCACTGAGTATGGAAGTGAGGGTTGCCTTTGGTTTTTGTTAGGGAACTGGCAGAGACTCCCACAGGCTCTTTGTAAATCAATTCAGGGTTTAGACAGCCACCTGAACCATTTGAAAGGCTGGTGATCATTGGTTGCCAATCCTTGCTACATCTGATGGATAGGCACAGAGCAAGCTTGTAGCAGTTGGTTAGCATACAGGCTTCCCCAGCTGCACTGCTATCACAGATGAGATGTAAAGCCACATCAGCTGACCTTCAGCCTCAGGAAGCACTTAATTCGGTTTTGGTTTGGCTGACTTTGTGTGACCAGAATCCATAAAATCCAGCACAAAGTTTGTGGCAGTGTCTGAACTCAGTGACCTGCCAATTTTGTCTGACCCATTCTTTGTGTTTCATGGTACTGAAGTTCATGAAGCACAGGCTTTGAGCCAAGAAAACTTTGATTTCTATTTCGGCAGTTGCAACCTGTCAAGGAAACATGCTCTCGGTTGCCTGAAGGGAAGATGGAGGTTCTTTGGGGTTATTGCCAAGGGACTCCATATGCTTTTCTTGTAAAATTTAAAAACTTGACTGAATTCAGCTGTCAGTGTTTATTTTCTCACTGGTCTCAATTTCCTAATGCAGGAAGCCCTATAACTGTTCCTACTGACATTCTGGAGATGCTACTCATCTGAGCTTTGTTCTAGCTCTTTTCCTTACAGCATCTCTATTTCAGATTTCTGAGCTGTGGACTGAGGATATGGTTGGAGCTCCCACTGCATCAGCTCCTGGTGAGACAGTGTCCATGCTGTCAAAATGCAAGAATGGGACAGATTTAGATGTCCAGAAATTGTATTAGCTTTCTGTCTAAATACAGAACTGCTCCTCCTAGACATCAGAGGCAATAAAATAAATATTAACTTACTTTCAGAAGAAGTATCAGTTATTGGTTCTGACACATTTTTCAGGACCTTAAGGTATTTCCTTATCAAGGGAACCAGTAAAACCAGTGCAAAAAATTACACATTTAGAAATGTGGAAAAGAACCCCACAATCATATTCTATATTCAGTGAAGACTCATTATTCACGACTTCACGCTCCAAATAATAAAATAATTACAATGAACCCCATTCAGGGTTCTTTCTCACAACAGATGTTGGCATATACTTTCTAACAATTACAGTAGGGAAGCCATAGGAGTCCTCCAATAGCAATAATATCCTGTAGCATCTACCACCAGTAGTGCTATCTGTTAGCTTACTTGCATAAGCTTTCAACTTTAAAACCACAGCTAACTGAAAAATAAAAATAAAAAAATGCAGTTATTATCCTTATTATGTCACAATATTACCCTTATTATGTCATTAACCTTATTATTATTATCTCATTGGATTTATAAATGGAGTACCCATAAATGTAAGCATAACCAGGTAGCATATGCAAATAGCTGTGGCTTAAAAATTCAAGATTTTGTCAGGAAAAGACCTCTTGATTAAAAAAATCCTTAAAGGCTTTTAAGGAACAACAACAAAAAAAAAACCCAACTGAAAACCACACATCTCCTCCTCTCCCAAAAATCTACCAAATCTCCCCAAAACTCCAAACATCCAAAACGCAAGCAAAAAAGCCTGCTAATAACAGTGTTTCCCTTCCAAAATGCATAACTGCCTAGTGTTCTTTTAAGTGTTCTGGAAAGAATCTTTCAATGCTTCTGGGCAGGAAGAACTGCTCGAATCAGAATCATCACTGACAGGCTTTTATTCCACAGCTTGGCCCACAGTATTACAGTAAATAATTTTTGAAGATACATCTCTATCAAATTATAGGAATTTTTATTTGAAGGGGAAAACTACATTCCATACAAGCTTTTTCAAATGTTAAATATACCTACTTAGAACCTGGCTGAAGAAGTTTACCAGCCTTGTAAATATATACTATTTCCCTTTGTATTCAGAAAGTTACCACATAAAAACTTTGTGTATATTTTTGCTTAACGTTTTTTAGCTAATGAAATTTGCTTATGATATTGAAATATAAAGCATCAACAAAACCCTGGTTTCCATATATGAATCTTTTCTTTACCTTTGAAAGCCCCTTTGACTAATATGTGTTTCACTCTAAATTATAAGAAATTTACAAGAACAACTAATAGAACTTTTTTCCTCCTAACTCACATGCTGATGGGCAGTGGAATAGTGGAAATAGTGATGACATTTTCTATACTTAAGTGTCTTCACCTAGCACATCTGCCAAGAGGAAAACTGACAGTCTCTTGTGTGCCTACTCTTGCATATGAAGAATGGACAAAAAGGTTTGTACTTGGGTTTACAGACATAATTGCATCATGCAGCTGGATGCAGGACAGGAATCCCAGTATGAAGAGAAATGAACTTGGGACTGGGAAAGCAGGAAAAAGGACAGAACTGTTTTGTGACTTGGTGCAGTCATATAGTACAGCTGCCTGCCTGAATCTGAAGCAAAGACAGAAGGCGGCACATCAACAAAAGAGAGAAAATGGTTAAAGGATCAGAAATTATCTGAGCCAAACTCTTGCACTGTTCCTCAAATTTGAGGCATTACTTGTATAATCATGAATAACCTTTTGGACTAAAAGGTGGTGACCATACTCTCTAAATCAGTTTCAATCTACTGTTTCAGAAACCCTATTCTGCACTATGCCGGAACAAATCTAGAATCAGCAAGAAAAGAAATTGTCTCCAGAACAGTAGTACTAGGCCTCCAAAGCAGATTTCTAATTTTTATGCTAGACCTCAAGAGAGGAAAGGTTTTTTTCGTTATGCTTTTAGGAATAAGGATCAACGATTTCCCTTCCATCAAGCCCACAGCTCGGTTTGATTTCGTTTTCTTATGTTTTTATTGTGTGGTGCCTTGAGATGTTTGTTTGATAAAGTGCCCCATAAATGGGGATTTTTATTGTTATTGTCATTGCACTTCTTAGGTCCCAAACTATACATTGTTGTCATACTAGCATTTTAGACTGTCTGATTTTTCATTGCTGAGGAAGATTGATCAGTCTTGTTGCTCTTGCTAGTGAGACCAATATATTTTGTAATTAATAGAGTAGTCTTTTGTAGAGTGTTATGTTGGACTGGATACCTAAGCAGAGAGCTATTCCTCTTTACACACAGCTCTGCATTTAGTCCAATAATAATATCATATCAGTAAATAACAGAAATACAAAGCTTCCCAAGAGCACTTCCGTTTCTTTGCTTTTTAATTCAGAGAGCAGTACATCTCATCCAAAAAACTACTGGCTGAGACCTGAGAAAAAACAAACTCTTTTCAAATAAGCAAATCAAAGTGCTTCAATGAAAGCCTCCACCAGAGATAAATATTACATTCAGATTTCTCATATAAGCAAAGGATATCACAGAAGAGTTTCTAAAGACAACATACGTTGCCTTTTTAAAATTAAACAGATTTCACAGTCTTTTTATCTTATTCCCTATCCTACCTTCTTTATCCTATCTTCTTTAATTCTCACTGCCTTTCAACTTTCAGTCCAAATTCTGTTAGACCACACAACACTGTTAGAGTACAGTACAAAAAGGAGGTTGAAGTGGCCCACTTGAAGTTAAATTTGTTAAAATACAGCCTGGAATAAATGGCTAAACATGTTAGACAGTAGTCTGGATCAGAATGTGTCAGGATGTGAATAGCATTGATAAGAAGTTCATCAAGCACTGGTTGATCAAAAAGACATTATAAATGATCAAGTAGCGTAATTTAAATCATAATTCACGTCAATGCTGAGTTTTATTTCACAGACTTTGAATGTGATTGGAGTTACACTAGCTAAGTCCACAGAAATTCAGTTTAAATCAATGGACTAATAAAAGATTTAAACCAAAGTAACAGAACAGAATTTGCTAATCTCTTCTTGCTTATGTATCCTAAATTAGATCTGCTCACTTGACTGATACAAATACATTTTAGCACTTTTTATTATTGTAGCTCAACTGGCTCTGAAATGCCATAGTGACTGGAGCACAATCTTTTTTAGTTCATACATAATCCATACTATTTTGAAATATGTTCTCTATTTAGACTTTGGACCAGAGAAGTGCTGCAACTGAGCTCTGTCAATCCTCAGCTTTTATTGCCAGAGTCAAAATACTGTTCCAAAAAGGAACTGTTATTCCCAGTTCTCAAGTCGAATTTGCCGAATTGGCATTTAAAGTAAATATAGTTTATTTTGCTTGCAAACTGAGCACAATTGATGCTGCAAAATAATAAATATGAAGCCCCAAATGGCATATAATGGAGCCACTTTCAATACTATACTACATATGCAGTAAGAGTGTGGGTGAGCTACAACAGAAAGTGTTCTAACCACTGATGGACTAGGAAAAAATATGGATAAATACAGATTAAAATTATGGCAGTTTTGCACTGTTTTACTAAAATGTCTTTTTTATATTGGACATCTAAGCAAGACAACCAAGGGAACATACATCTTGTGTACTAAATAGAGTAAAGAAATTTGTAATTTTCTACTTTGGTTCCTTTTGGCAAGAACAGATGGAGCTGTTTTCATTTTTCAGCCTTTTGATCCCTTGTGCACAAGCTATCATCATGCTAATAACTTTCACTGTACCTGCAATGCAACTCCTTGCACTTCTGAGATTTTTTATTTTGGTTAATGCAGCTCTTCCAGACTCTGGCAGCTGTTGGAATGGTAGATGTGCCCAGGGCTTTGCTTTATATTAGGGAAGTCAACATCTCATGCCAGGGAACTCTTGACGTCTAAGGAGAGATCCACAGTCTCGCAGACTGCCAGCATGCACATCCCACAGTGGAGTCTTGCATACCAGGGTCCCAAAGAAAATGGAACTTGTTATGCTCAATAAAACCACACTGCCCCATCACACACATTATTCTGTCTTCGCTAGGCACCTTCTTACTTTTTTCCTGATCATGAAAAAAAATCCATAATGCATCAACTATTTGATGGGGAAGGGAACATAGATGGCTTTGCATATTACACTGTGTTCATTTGTCCCATTTCATCCTGAAATGCACTGAAACACAGCCAGTAAGACAGCCACTAGGCTAGAATCTTCAGAGAGAATTTGCAAATCAGATTTTCAGAAGTAGCTACTATGAGCTAGATGCCTACAGAGATCAACAATCTCCTTCAATAACCTAAAGACATTTCTTTCCATTAAAATATTTTTTTGCCACATAGTAGTTGTAATTTTCATTATATTTTTGACCATCGTATTTACAATTCAGTATCAGTTTAATGCGGGCATGACAACTGTAATTTGTGATAACTCTGCATCCTGTGATAAAGAAATTAACTAATCTGAAAGTAACCATGTTTCCACTTTTCGTCATCTTCAACTTCCAGTTTAAACATTCTAGAAATTGCTGTCATTAACAAAAAAAATTATATTTGTACCCTCTTGTTGTACCCCCTGAGCATTTAGTCTAATAATATCAATGCATAACATTCTTGCTAACTAGCAGCAAGACAGTAGTAAAAAATATACTAAGAGTTACAAAGTAGTGCAAAGCACTCAACACCAACAAATAAAGGACACAGAGGAAAGAAGTCCTCATCAGCCAAAAATAACTCAGGAAAGAGATACTGAAATGCATTGTTCATTTAAGCATCTGCCTTATTGTAAAGAGCACAAAGAGAAACAAGATCCTTGTAAGCACCCAGCAGTCACTACATAACTCACGCAACACGCCAAAGATAATTTGCAGAACTACCAATAGCAGCCCATTAATACATTTTCATCTCGTAAGAAGACCAGTAGGATACCAGAGCTGGACAAACTCATCTATGTCAGGGTTTCATTAATACATCGGTGTGTCTGATAGCTTGTGCCATTGCCTATTTAAGCCCGTGCTTATGTACATGGCTTTGCTTTCTTTAACCAATACCCCACTTTCAGAATCAGAATTGCACTGCTTAAAATTGCTTTGCATATGTTTCTGCTGTACTCAGTTTGAGCTGCATAACTGTCCCAGACTACTTTTTTTCCTATTTCCTTTACCCTGGGATTACTACAAGCAGACAAGTCCTTGCTTTTTAACATCTCCTTCTTCCCTATGTCTCCAAGAGACAGCTTTCATGATGACCGTCAAGTGTCTATGGTGAGGTATTCTATATGCAGGTTCAAGTGAGTACACACTTGTAAAATCATCAGTATTGTCATATTAAAATAGCAGTAATAAACCAAATTGGTAATTAAAGCCATATCCTCCTGCACAGACAGGTCACAAGACTCGGTGTCAAACAGCAGGCAACAGTATGAGAGACAGAAAGCACAGAATTTGGGAAGATTATTGGCAGTATTACTTTTGCAAGCTGAAACAACACACTTAGTCATAGGTATTGGCATGTTACTATTTCTTTCGTTGTAGATCCTGAGAGCCTTAGTCACAGACCAGGTGTCTATAGCATAATATCTCAGGATCCAGGGGTAAGGATATACAGCATAATTTTGTGAAGGCAGTGGGCAGACAGTAAATAATACACATATAGAAATCAATTATTTTCCTAACTAGGTGCAAGAGAATTTTTTCCATCTCTGGATTGAAATCATTCACCTTCAAGGAAACCATAACCATTCTTGCACAGTTTCTATCTGGTAGTCATGCTCAGCTCAAAACCTGTCATTATAAATATCACAATGACAAATGAACTCAGGGATTTTGTTGATGATCAGATAGCACAAAACGAATTAAATAGAAACCATGGCCAACGCTGACAAAAATATTACTTGTGTGAAAATGTGAGTTGACTGATAAGACCAAAGAGTGGTCATCTTGCTTGCGTAGCACAAGCCTGTCATGCTAGAGGAAGTCATTTAAACAGACTGCCTTTACAGACTCAGCAAACAGCTGGACCAGCTCTACCTGAAAATAGCATTGGAAGTCAGCTGAGGAGCAGAAGTCTCATTTAAAAGAAGCCAGCCCAGAAAGATGAAATTCCTTTGAAGGAAGGTGAGAGAGCCCTAATAACACAAAAGTCGCATGGAAACTTTCTATACTGGAATAAGGATCCCCCACACACCTTGTCCTCCATCAGCCCAGAAACAGCTCACTTACCTGCCAAAGTATTCTCTTGTTTGATGACTTGGATTAGAAATCAATGAGCTCTGGCACAGCTTCCAAATTTAAGGAATATCAATCCTGCCACAGTTTAAGAGCATCTTGAGTGCAACACTGAAAGACTTGATTAGGGCATTTTCTTACGTTTTGCCCTCTGTGGCCTGAGACCCAACAGGAGTCAAGGCTCGGGGAAGGCAGGTGCACAGCTTTTCACTCGTCTCCTTTCTAACAGGTCACTGAAGGGAATTTCTGCAACAGGGAAGGAAGAGGCTTCCCGAGCTCCATGAGACCAGTGGGCAAGGAAAGGCAGGATTTGTGCTCAGGAAGGGGAAGGGAGAATTGTCATGTTCTGTAGCTTTAATCTAGGGGCACAGCCTGTCCCCTCAGTGACATCTGATTGACACACAAATGGCTGTTAGCAAAGTACATGTAAGAGACATGTCACCCAAATTCCTGACACCCCACTTTTTAATAGTAACGTGGTACATTTTGGGGTGATATCCATATAGTCAAAGAGTCAAAAGAAAATATGGATTACCAGCTGATGTTGTCTTGTTCATACTTATCACTTTTTAAAAAAATAAGTAAGGCTGGTTAGAGAGACTAACTGCAAAAGTCACATGTGTGGGCTGGAAGACAAGGAGACATGCAGCCTTATTAAATGTATGAAACCCTCTCACATTCAAACCCTGCAAGAAGGAGAAGCTGAAACTCCAAACTTGCTGTGAATACCCTATACTATTTGATAAGAGATATCTCACCAAAGTATCCTACAATAAATGAGAAGATTTCAGCTGAGGTTAATCGGAGATAGATCAGGCCCAACATAATCTGAGTGTAGAATTAGTTTCCATACAATCACGTGAGGTCTCACTGAATTTTTATTTTGACTGTATATCCAAGAGTGGGACACTTGTTTAACATGCAAGTGTCTGAGTGGCTTTGCATCAAAACTAGTAACTAAGCAATTACCTTGTAATCAGACATGGCGTTGACAATGCAATCATGTGGCAAGGTGTAATTACACAGCATAACATCGTACGCAGTATTTTGCACTACACCTTGCAAACTAAGTGCTGCCGTATTTTTTTCTCAAGCTGAATAAGACTCCAGAGATTCTAAACAATGCACTCAACCTGAAAACATGATTCTCACAGCTTTTTTGTTGACATAAGTGAAATACCCAGACAGGCCAATAAAAAAAAAAAAAAAAAGGTAGAATATACCTTCTCCACTCTCTTTTATTTAGGGTAGCATGAAGTGTCTTAAAGGAAGAGTTTGGAGACCAAGCCATATATCTGTATCACTCCCCTGGGGCAGCATCTCCAACCACTGCCAACTGGAAGACCCACTCTCTGCACTGGCAAAATTTAGCAATTCATCATGTCAAAGAATAAGGAGAACTTCTCTGACTCTAGGGATCGATCTTAACACCCAAGGGGCACAAGGGCAGGATATAAAGTCTCTGAGTTACTGTTAATGTTGCCTTCTAGTAATAAAGGCCATCCATTCCATCCATTGTTGTTAAAATTCCCAACCTATTGTTTTTTCCTATGAGAATACACCCGCACTTTTGGGACGTCTGAAAACTGACCTGATGCATATGAATAAAATAATTTTTAAAAAGTAAGAAAACCACCACCAGCACCAAATACTTACAGGCTGTGGTTTAAAAAAAACCAAAACAAAACAGAACTTCTCCATAATTTTAGAATAAACGTTTGTTGCACTTCTAATTTCTAGAGTGCTCCAGACAGACAGTTTAAATTGATGGCTTGTTAGTGAGGACTGGCCCCTTTGTGAGATGTTTTCAGAATGATTGATTTACAATAAAGTGGCTCCTGGTGGGTGCACGCAGGTGGAACTGATTCAGATCGATTCCACAGAAGCTGACTAATCAGCTGTTTAAACTGGCAGAGTGCTCAATGACAGAAACAGTGCAGCTATCATTTTCTATCTAAGATTACAAATTAACTTGTTCTGTTTATCCTGTATGCCATCAATATGGAGAGAAGCAGCTCAGAGGGAAGTGGGATTCCAGACTGATGGTATAAAACCTTCCCTTTCAAACATTGACAATAAAGGCACAAGGGGAAATTTCATTACATATTAATGAAACCGATGGAGAGTACCACCAAATGTGGAGGACTCCCTTAATTAATTAATTGTAGTGGGAAGTCAACAATATTTTTAAAATGCGACCACGAAAGGATAAATCAATGCCAAAATTGCCAAGAGTAAATATGCACTGTTTCTTCCTCCCCATCCCACACACTCTATCAGCCTGTCCCTCTCCATGCATATTATATGCACACCAGAGGACTAACATCTTTAGAGACTGGTATTTCCAGAAATGATTAATGCTAGGTAATCAACATTTCAGCCTCTACAGTCATATCCCTGAAAGTGTCATTTTTACGACAAGATGAAAAACTCCATGGGGAACACAATGTATGTGGGTAAGTGAAAGGTGTCAGAGAGAATGCGGGTAAGTAAAAGGAGAATAGATATTCCCTGCCTTAGAGCTGATAATAACAGCAGGGGCACAAGGAGGGTGGGGGCTTAGCAAAATAATTCTAACCATCTCTCATCCATAATGCTTCCTTCACACAACATCTCTAGCATTTGAAAAATCTGTGATTTCTTTTTTTATCCTTCCTCCCCCATCCCACATCGACATACCCCATCCATTAATTACATTTAAAGCTACAGAAAAATATGAGGTACACCCCAGTGCAAAAGGGCAGTTTTGCCTCTTGTTCACAGTAGGGGGTAGAGATGATGATGCAAACAAAGGAGTTTTAGCTAACCTACCAAACAAGTTCCCCTTCACCAGCCTTTTCAGGCTTACCTAAAAAAAGCAGGGAGACAGAAAAAAGTTTAGCTTCCCTAGACTTGTTCAGTCTTAGTCTCTCTCCAGAACTTGAGTACCAGAGTGATATAACTGTTAGCAATTTTAAGGGCTATTTTATGTGCCTTTTTATGGTCTGAGAGCAACTCATGGCACCTGGCATTAAAAACCAAACAAAAGTAATCCACCTGGCAACTGTCAATACCTACCAAACTGATTCAAATTAAAAGCAGTCATTGAAAAGTGCTGCACTAACAATAGTGTGTACCTTAAAGAAACATAGCACTTAGATACATTAGTCCTGTAAGCATTACGATCACTGTTACTCTGACTTAATATTTGCACACATTAATGAAAGACCCCAAGATGTGCCCCAAGTTAAAATTGCTATTTTATTGTAACTTTTGAGATGCATAGTATACTGTCTTACTGTAATCTGCTTTCCTCTGGTATTGATAACATGGAAATTAAAATATTAAGCAGATACTGACATTAAATTTGGTGGCCTAGGAGGTAAATATTTTGACAGATGTACTGATAAAGCTACTTTTTATTGCTACAGAAAGGAAAGTAAAACTTGATTGTCAGTAATAAAAGAAAGCAATATATCACCTGTATTGCTACATGCATGCTAAATGTCAAAAATAGCCAAGCATGTCTTTATCACGAAATAAGTTTGCGAAGGGCAATACATTTGTGTCTAAAAAGGAAAATCAAAACAAAACTCTTGAGCTGATCAACCACGTGCCTGGATACTCGCAGTATAAATGCTACTATTTGCCAAGAAAGGAAAGAGAAAGCAATTATTAAGTAGGATAATCAGGAAGCCACATGCAGCCCTTGGATGTGTCACATTAGTTTCTACGATCATCTGTTTTTGAGAAGATTAGCCTCCTGACCTTCACTGTTTTAGCCTTGAAAAGTGTTGAATGCCCAGCATACTGAAGTAAAATTTAGCTGCGTTATTGCTGGCTTCCTTTTGAGTTCTCAACCCTGACCTGAAGGGATCTTTTCTGACTCTCCGTCTCCAGAGGGAAGAAATAATTCAGTGCTCCTGCAAATGTAGGCCTAGCTCTCTCCTGAGCAAACTGCCAAAGCCAGCTGAATTATGTGTGCTGGTATTGTGATGTGGGCTGCTCACAGCAAATTGATCTGATAGCGCTGAAGCCATTTCGCATCAGACCTCAGGTTGATGTGCAGTCTCAGAGGTGAGATAAGCTACCTGGTTCTGAACTGAACAAGACATGTTTCTTCAAGATAAGATTGGCAATTCAAAAACAGCCGCTGCTTGGACAACCAAGCACAGGCATTGATCGCGATCTGTAACACAGGGTTTGGTTCACATGTATGTAGTACGGAAACAGAGACACACTTCAGCCTTTTGCTGCCTGAGTATCTGAGACAATTAATTTATGGATGTATTGTACACAAAAAAATCTGGTGGAAAACTTAAGAAACAATTTATCCACCATCCAGCTAATGGGGGATGATGAGGTCATGAGAAGGGAAGAAGAATCCCAAAGCACAACCAGTTTCATTCTGGGTTCAGATGAGAGCAATAGCAACTCCAAACTGAGCCAGTGCATGCTGCCAGTTTCAGTTTCCTTATGCCTTCACATCCTCCGGATACCAGTGATGTCACCTGATTCCCACATTGACTGCAGACCCTTCTCTGAGACTTCCCTAAACTAATTTTTGACTGAACTAGGACATTTGGGAAAAGATTTTAATTTTTCACTATGAAAAATCCATCGCAGTCTGAGTAAATACCATTAAATTTAAAAGAAAAAAAAAATCAGTCAAAATTCATATTCAGTGATTCTCATTATACTTTTGCAGTTAGTCTGCATAGGAAAATCTGTTCTGATCAGAAGTTCTTAGGAAGTCAGCAACACTGCAACTCCTACCGAACTTGTTTCCTGTGGATATACCTGCAAATGATATCATATAGTCCTTTAGCCATGTTCCTGTAAACTGAACTGACTCTTTTACTATAAAGCATATTTTCTAATCCTTTAATCACTTGTCTAGCATTTCTTTTTACCTTCGCCAGTTTTTGTGTTTTCTTCTTAACTGACTTCAAGTTCAGACATATATTCCAGAAGCAGCTGCATTAGTATTCAGAGAAGATTTTGCTTGTCTTCTCATTCAATATTCCTCTTACAGATGTTACCCCTTTTCTTCACAGTGTTTTTCACAAAAACCTGTTTATCTGCACTACAATCTTTTAATTTAATCAAGCCCTACATGAACAGAAACCTTATTTTGCCCACTATCAGTGTTGGGGCTCACAGTACTTTTCAGTACTCTTCCCCCTTTCTAACAGCAAGCATTCTTCTAGCTCTCTGGAACTTCAAAACCTATTGAAAATCAACTTGTACTGTGCACAGGTCTTAGCTAGCTCTTTTTAAACAATTGGGCTGCAGACAGAAATTTCCCACATCTTTTATGATACATGCATTATACACATATAGAAACTGATTGTAGATGAACTTACTGCTGTAAGAAAGGGAACGTTCACACTGATTTGAAACCAGAATAATGTGTCTTCCTAATCACCTTGCTGATTAATATTTGCATTGCGCTTGCTTAAGAAATTACTAGTATGCTGTGATATACTGGTACCAATGCAATTGCATTGCCCTTTGCCAAGTGTGCTATGTACCAACAGAAGAAACAGGGACAGAGTATGATATCTCCAGAGGTACTTTCCATCCAAAATGAAAATGTGGTTCATGACTCTCTCCAGACTCGTGCTCCTATTTTTGGATTAAAATACTTCTTTGGTCACCTCCCACCTCTCTCACAACCACTCTGATGCCCCTGCAAATAAAGAAATCAGAGGTATCTTTCACTTCCACCCCAAAGCAGAAAGATGATTGAAAGCGTGAATATATAAAAATAAGCCACATCTCATTTGTTACCAGCAGTTATATGCTTTGAAAAATGAATTGCAAATATAGTTGAAGTCTCAAGTTCTTTAATGCAAAAGCTTCGGCTGCTGCAATTTTCCAGTCATGCATGTAGTGAATACCTTTCAAAGCAAAGTAATCAACTGAAATCCAACCCTAATGAACATCTTCCTCACCAGATCTGCTACCATGATTATGAAGACTGTTCTAAGCTACCGCAACCATATGACTAGATGCAATAAATCTAGCTCTACACTACTAAGCTTCACTATCAAACCGGTTTCATGCCTATGAAAAGTCTGTTTCAGCCAGTAATATCTTTTCAAAAATGGTTCAGAATTGCACAAGAACAAGGCAGCCCTGGTGCTGCTGATGTGCTGTGGCTTGGAGTTCCTTTTCTCATGTTCACAGCACTTTAATGTTTTTTGAAGTTGAATCTTATTATCAAAACAGTTGAAAACACACCGTCACTTTCATATTTCACAGCTTGCCTTACACATTTCTTACGCTCTTTCCTGAGTACTGTTTGAATATAGTCTATTGCGATTTGAACACTCAAAGGCTAACCCCGAGCATGCTAAGCATGCTGCAAACACAGGCAAGTGGAGCTCTGGGCAAACACCAGTGCACTGCATGCAAGTGAGGCCGAGGCTCTTCTGCTCAAAAGAGTTTTTTGGGACCCTGCTCTTTCTTCATTCTATGCAAGCTTATTCAAACAAGGATGAAATCTCCAGTCCTTGTATCGTTTACTCATCCCAGCAGTGTTCGTTCGAACTGTATCAAGCTGCCACCAGAAGAGTCTTTTCTTTTAATGAACTTCAGACACATGCAAGGTACTCACAGAAAACTACTCACAGAAAGCCATGTAGTTTTGTTATTTGTCTAATACATTGCCTTTTAAGTACATAAGGACAGGTTAAGTACACAGGATTTTCTATCCGTTCCCTGTAGGTTACTAGGAATCATTTCCCTTGTTCAAAAATGTAATTGCTAGGAATTCCAGAGGAATATTAATTATTCTCTATTTATCTGCTGTTTGCTAAGGAAAAAAATACTAAATGAGGTCAGACGAGTGAAGAAGACTACATAATCCCTGTAATCAATGACCTAACTGTTTATGTACTGTAACACTGGGCCACTTTGAACCTAGCAGAATCTTCATTGCCAAAACAGTTCCTGTGTTAACTAGCCTCTGAACCGGTGACTCTCTATAAATGATAGTGTTACAAAAGCAAAAGTATCAAGAAAACACATTCCAGTAAAACTACATGTTTAAAGAACTAGAGTTCTCCTCGTATCTTTTGGCTTCAATCAAAAGACCCACTTTGTCCTGCATTTTGCCTTCAAAACCTCAGTCAAACTGCAAATCAAATTCTAAAGTGAGAGACGTGGTGACATTTCACCAGTCTTTTACGAAATTTCCCCAGATCCAGTGTACAAAGGAGAACTAACAAATTACACCAGAAAATTTTCATATACTAACTGCAAGCCAGTGGGAAAAAATACGAAATAATAGAAATTTCCTAGCTGTCAATTCAGAAGAAACTTAGCATTTGAAAAGATGTCAGTACTAATAATTCTTTTCTGTTGTTGTTTTACTTACTGTTGTCTGTACTTATAATCAAGTAAATACACTGTTAAAAATGGGCAAAGAGGCAGATATATAACCAGCCTAAACCTTTAGGCTAAAGCCCCATTCTTACAGACCTGGCACTGAACTGTTATTTTCAATGAATCACTTTGCTTTGGTACATATCCCTCCTTCAGGGTCTCCGACTGGCCAGGGTTCATGACCAGGCACTGTGATATTCACCTGCGTGAGCAAAATTGGAGGAGAGAAGTGTTGGCCATACAGATTTCAGTGAATTTGGAAGTGTGTTTTAAACTGAGATGACCATGGCATCAGTCAGATGTGAGGAACAGCGTGGAAAAAGGGTTTCCTTAAACAAAATTCACAGGGGAAAGAAAAAATAGAGATAACTAAGACTTACACAAAACAGTGCAAATGCTGGTAAGAGATGTAAACTCTGTTACGTTTTGGGGAAGGGTCTGGAAAAGCTAGCAATGATTAGCATCATGTTGATTGCCAACAGATTAAAGGAATTTTCCTTACGATAAATAAAACATTCAATTTTTCCCTGACAGCAGTGTAGATCCTCAAACAATAACTGATCATTTATCCCAAATAATTTCTTGATAAAGAAGAGTTTCTAGTACTTTCAGTTCTCTTCAAGCTAGGAAGAGAAGGAGATAAGTTAATTTTTGAAAT
This sequence comes from Burhinus oedicnemus, assembly GCA_008921705.1. NCBI lineage: Eukaryota > Metazoa > Chordata > Aves > Charadriiformes > Burhinidae > Burhinus > Burhinus oedicnemus. The sequence goes on along the minus strand of VFFE01008282.1, from coordinate 1,055,813 downwards.
AAGTAAGTGAAAGAAAACTGCGTGTCAAATATATTTCTTTAGATGTGTGTAAACTGTTGAGCAGTCAATCATGAGTGGGTTTTCAGTGCTGCCTTTAATCTTGAAATTGCATATGTACAGCTTAATTGCCCATGGGCAAGAACTGAGGGAGTTGGTTTCTGGTTTTTTTTCTGTTATTTAAAGGAAGACCAGATGTCCTCTGTATTCAAAAACTGTTGGTCAAACCAAACCTTTCATTTAATATTTCTTACTGTGCTGTGTGTACAAAAGACAGAAGAAAAGAGAGAGTAAGTATGGAATTTTTATCAAAGATTTGCACTCCAGGGGACCAGCTTTAGATCTAAATCTAGTCAGGAATGCAACAGGGGTTTCTTCCCAGGTGGGGAAGAGGATAATTAACATAATTCAGGGAAGGAAATTAATTGTGATAGATTAGAATATTTTATATCAAATGCAAATCTCCCATTGATTTTTGTACTTGAATTCTAACAGCTATAATATATTGAAGATAGGGAAGTATAATAATAATGATGACATTAATAGCACTCTAGTGTAAAGAATTATTAAGACTTAAATGTGATACTTTTCAATAATGTTAGATGAACTGAATTGGAGGCATATTCAAGGAAAGCTTCAAGAATTGATTGAATTTAGTTTTATATGCAGTAAATTGGACTACTGTCATGTCACTATCCTTAGGCTTGAAAAGTAAAAAAATTGAAGAAATATTTTTTTCTCCGTAGCCTTTACAGTTAAATTGTTTCTGGGTAGTCATTTATATTTGGTACTACTATGCTATAAAGAGCATCATAACAGAGCAGTTCAGATACATTGCCTTGGCACCAGGAAGGGAAATATGCCTGTCTTCTCATAACTGCCCAGGATGTGGTATGAACTGGGACTTTAAATGGGAAGTCTGGACAGAGCTAGCCACATCACGCTCTAATGTGCTAGAGCTACAAAAAGACATTTGTCTATTTGTGTTATTCAAATGGTCTGGCCTAATTGGGAAGGCCGTTTTGTGTTTTGTCAATGAGCACTAAAAAAGTTAATCTTAGCAGGGTCTTATGAGGCTCTATGTATGACATAATATGTTACGGTTCTTTACTGGAAAATACTTATCATATAAAGAGATAAGAGAATCTGTGACATTATGAGAACAATTTGCAATGTTTTCATCCCTCTTGAACATTTTTTTTGCATTTCTTCATGATACTTTAGAGGACGAGTCTTTTCCTGGGATGAGAAGCAGGCGGAGGACGGGTTTAGAAACAGAGCCTAAGTGGACCATCAGGCCCTCAAAAAGGAAAATCAACAGGGATTCTGCTTTGGCAGCAAGAATAAGAAACACAATCTACCAGTCACTATTTTTATAGCATTTCAGTTATACCATACAAGCTTCATGAGAAACAAGTAAACACAAACAGATCTTAAGACTGGTGCAAAAGCCTGTCTTTTCTGACATGGGTCAACAAGAGCAGTATGTCACTCCAGTTGCTACAAGGCATGAGAATAAGCTGCCCTAGATTTGCTGCCTTGTTTTATCTCGGAGAATAAATTTAGTTGACTTTGGTATGGAAGAAAAGTTATGCTAGCGTTAGGTTTTCATGCCAGCATCAGCAACGAAAGAATGAAAAAAAGTTTGTTTCTCCACAGATATTATCCCAACACTAGATCCCAAGGTAAAGAGCCTGGATAAAACCCTGAGATCTACAGCAAAACACATAGGGGAAAAAATGCATGACGTATTACATAATTTATATTCTTACTGGGGTGGGGGCAGGGGGTGGGGATGTTTCTTTGGTTTTATTTTTACAATTATAAAATAAATTGTTCAGTGTGACAGATACTGTATTATTATTTCACATTCAACTGAGGCAAACACAATTGCCTTGTATCTACTTCAAGCAAGTTACTATCACAACTTATGGGGGTTATTTCCCAACAAAAGAGTAATAATTATTTTCTTTAATGTGGTTCTTGAGATACTACTATTAGTGAGGTTTCAACTATGGATAAACTCACGTTTTGCACGAAATAATGGGTTTGGGGGGTCCATTAAGCTGCTGACAGAGGACATGAGACCTCTGCAGTTGTTGAGTTTTTTTTACAATTGACAGGCCGTAACAGCCAAAAGCTCCAAAAAGAGGGGCTTAAGTGTGCTGGTGGAAGAAGTCACAAGGCTCTATGCTCAGTGGTTAAAGAATGCTAACTCATGGGTACTGAAACGGGCTGAAACATATTTAGGGATTCTGCGAGGAGGTAGCTTGCCTCTGTCTGCCACATTCCTGCTTCCGAATGGAACTGCCCAAGCCTCTCCGAATGTGTTAGTTACTCTTCCTGGAGTAATGAAGTCACAAGTATACATCCTTTTCCCTGTGCTAAATATGATTTTGAGGAGGTGACAGGCACATTAAGTATTCAGCGCAGGCAGAGCCCTGAAATTCCTATTAGATGAATTTCAGGTGACATCTGAGTTCCCACTTTCACTGAGGGACATGGTAGAGCCACGAGCGCTCAAAGCTTGCTGTCTCTGTAGTGTAAGGAATACAATGGTGATTCGTGTTAATGTGGAGCAGTGTTATAAAATAAAAAGACTTCTTTGGGTTGCAAGAACACAATGTGCTGAGGACGTATGGAAGCAGATGTGCTGCAGATATTTTGCAATGTATGGTTATATATTATGTATGGTTATGTGTATTTGTTGAGGGAAAGTGTTTGTAACTTTTGTTGTTGAGTTGGTTTAAGTTTTTGTGGCCACAAACTATGTTATGAGGTCTGGTGTTGCGTGTGGGAGGAGGGGGGTTTGACTGAGGAATATTGCCTAGAGGACCCCTGCACTGAGTCCATCAATCACCAGAGAAGATTCAAGAAAGCTCTAGATGGACCATTGCGCCTGTGCCACCTGGAGGTGGAGACTTCTAAGAAGCAGTATGAATATGTATTAGGCTAGGGTATAAAGGAAGTCGTATTACTTTGCACGAGGCCACCATTTGGTGGAGCAGAGACTCCCTGGCATGCCCAGGGCTGTTTTGCTTATTCTTATTGCACTAATATCCTAATAAAAAATTTGATAAAGAATTATAACTTGAACCGTCTCTAAATTTATAACAGTAGTGACCTTTTTTTTTTTTTGTACCAAAGCAGTATTTGTAGCATGTTGAGACACATTGCAGGGAAACTCTCTGTATTTCAAGTGGAAAATCAACCTGTATGTAAAACAGATGCAATTATAATGGAATGCAGACCTGAAAATAGCCAAGTTGGAGTTTAGCAGAGCTAAGGAGGAGACCTACATTCGTAAAATGCAGCAAGTATTTGATATCGAGAACAACCCTGAATCTAGGCTATTGGGACTCTTCAAATTTGGAGTGCAATTCCCTGGGAAGATTTTCCCGCCTAGGCGGGAGCTTACCAGAGTCTCTGCATTTACCAGGAGATGGCTGTGGCTGGGGGCTCAGTCGCTCAGCAGACCTGCCAGCTGGGGAAAGCTTTCAGTTTTGGGTGGAGTCTTCATGGTCCCATGCGGTGAGACCACACCCAGGCTTCACAGGAGCTGATGTGAGCTCTAACAGAGGTCAGAAAACCAGCCAGGCGCAGCTCTCTGGGTCGGTTCTTCAACTTTAGCTGTGAAGTTACAATCTCACAATACTAGAGTTTCCAGTATTACTTCCCACTTTAAAAAACAGGTTCAGATGCTGAGGGAGGACTAGGATATTCTAAATTAAAAGCTGAATAGGAATCTGAGAGTCTGAAAATTAATGTAGAAATCAGTTTTATCTAGTACTGTGATTAACAGCCTCCTGGAAAAGTACTGACCGGTGTTTGAAAACTGTGATTTAACAAAGTGGAGAGGAGTTGGGGGAGAAATTGCTCAACTATTTTTTTTTTTTAAATAAGCCATATTGTATAAATAATGTATAATTAATATAAACCATTTTGAAATAGGTTGCAATCTTTCCTCATATTAAGTGTAAAAAAGAAGGCCTATACATTTTTTCACAGTATATGCATGTGGCTATATGACATGTCTATGTAAATAGTATCCATTTGAAATATTCTAACACTTATTAATCAATGCTTATATAGAATATTGCCTTACAACTCAAATCCAACAAACCGCATTACTAAACATGTAAAAAAGTTAATTATATAATAAATGGGTGTACTGATTCACAGCAGTTAGCTAGAGAACTGAGTCGTTTTTAAAGCTATTGTTCAAGCTATTGTATCAACATGAAATAACTTTAATTTAAAAAAAAAATTCCCAGCTGTTATTAACTTAAATTACTTCCAATCATATACTGAATATGCAAGCAATATAGGTGAAAATTCATCTTACCTAATATAAGCCATTTAAGATTAGCCAGCAACTGTAAGGTACTTGTCAAGTCTCCCTCCAAAACTGAGATATAAAGAGAGCTACTGAGGGCAATTAATTCTCCCTACATCTTAAATACCTCTTTCAGAAAGAGGTAAATTAACTTTTGAAAACTCTCCCTTCTTACAGGTGAAACCTGAACTCAGCTAAAAATAGCACCTCACCTGTACATTAAATGGCACAAGAGTGGCATGCACTTACTTCATAATACCAAACGGGTATCATTAAAATTTCATTTTAAACTCCTGTGATGTCAAAATTTTTTTATTTCTTACCATATGCTTGCAGCTCTTCCTGAGACAAAAGGCATGATCCATAAGGCATGAAAATAAACATCACCTTTATTCTGCATTGATAGAAATTATTTTAAAAAATCATTTTACTCTAATTTGATACTGTAGATTTAACATGCTGTGGTATGCTTTCCTTGCAGAGCAGGATTGAGCTAATTCTTGGGAGAACTACTTAAGTTACTGCCAAATACCTCTTTGAAAACTACTTCAGATCATTCATTTACTGATATGGCCTTATATGTGTTGTATATGTTGTAGTATGGTTTAGTTTTATATAAGTATGTTATACTGTTAGTAGAACTGACTGGAGTATTTTCTGCCAGATCTTTTTAATAAGCCAAAAAAAGATTTTACTGAAATGTAATTTTTCATTGAAACATGACCTTTTTAATCAAAAGCCCTGCAAGTGTCTATGAACTAAAATGATAAAAAAACCCTAAAACAAACCCTTAAATTTACAATAGAATCATTAGATCTGGCTCAAATGGATCTAAATCGGAGGACTGTAGCTCATGGAATGGAGCCAAAATATTTAGTCTCAGGTCAGTGCAAGTGTAAATCTATTTCCTCTTCTGTTGCCATGGAGCCTCATGGAAGTTTGGAGAGTCTGGATGAGGCACAAGACATTCAGATTCCATCTTTTAGGAGATATCAGCGACATTCAGGAGAATTTTGATTTTATCAGTGTTTGAAATAGCCTTTTTTTTCAGTTGTTACACTCAAAAATCTTGTTATGGGCAAAAAGGCAATTTGCTTTGCATATAAAACCAGGAATTAATAGTTAGTTTAACTAAAATAGTAACAGTCTAATTAAAGAATTACTGTTAGCTCAAGTCTAACTATTACAGAAAAGGATAGGAAAAAAGAAACAAAATAAAGAATAGTATTACAGAATATATCTTAATAATGATAATACAATTGAACTTATTATACACACTCCCCGTATCTACCCCTTTCTCTGCTATCATACTTACTCTTCCAGATCCTGAAGTTAAGGATTTATGTGAGCAGGGTGTATTACAGCAAGATTTTGGTGTTAGCGGCTTCTTCAGTAGAAGTAAGATGTTGATGGTATGTGTTTCTTTTTCCTCTTTGCTGTGAGGGGCATGATGTTGATATTGACAATTTTTTCCTCGTTCTAAGATTGACTTGGAGGTGGGGGTTTTTCCTAAAATATTTTCACACCTTCCTCGTTCTTCATTGGCTAGAAACTTCATGTTACATCTGAATTTACTACATATAGAGAGAGTCTTGATTATATAGTTCTTTGCTCCCTTTACTAGTCCTAAAATTGGTTACATTCTCCCAAAGGTGCCTTCCTTTGACGACAACTAGCTGGTGAGTTAGTTACAGTCCTAGCACCATTCCAGGCCGGTACCTGTGCTCTCCTGTTACGTTCAGTCTCTTGCTGAAGGTACACCTTCTGAGTGAAGGTTCTTCCATGCTGCATTTTATTTTAGGGTCATACATGGTTCATCCTACATTGCTGTCTATCAGTTACAAAAATACATACAATAGTAAGAATTAAAAAACAATTGTGTTGTGCTAGACCGATTTCAAAACAAATCAAAAAAATAATCACCCAACGTTAGATAAGCTGTTACAAGCTAAAACATTCTCCAGGCAGGCCAAAAAAGAAGTCCAGAGAGGTCCTGACAAGTCCCAAGGACTCTGTTGTGAACCAAAGAGCAAAGCAACAAATTTGGACACATTTGAATACAGTAAAAGAAAAAAAAGTGCACTGAAAATTTCAGCAACTGTCAAGACCTTTGTTTGTGCAGTAGCCTTGCCAGCTAACACACTTTGCACAAATTGTAAAAGCAAGGAAATAAAAATGTGAGATGTCTTACAGTACATACTGCCTACTCCCACTCAGAAATGTTCTCTCTCCCTGAAATAACAGATAGAATGCACTGACATCTGTAATCTGTTCCAGTAGGAAACACTGGCCTTCCACATCCACCGTTCTTTGAAAGATATATAGCCTGAACCAATCAGCACCAATTTGAACTGACTAGATTCCTTCCTACTACGCTTTTTTGCATAGAAGTCTGAAAAAAAATTCATTCTTATTTATGCCTGAGGAGGACTGCATCCTCCTGAGATTGCTGAAGGTCTCCTGCTAAACAAAACCAACAGAACAGCTATCAATGTGCTTCACCCAAAGAGAGGAAAACATGCACATTAACTCAACTTAAAAATCTGACATGGATCCAAAATAGGGGCTGCAGTTTGTAGAAGATGTTCATCATCATGAATCTCTCAATCTTCCATCTGCTAACTATGGTCGGACTCCATTATGAAAAACACCACTATTCTTCCTGACAGTTACTTAACCTTGTAAAACTCTTCATTAGCAATTGTTAATAAACAATAATGAGGTTTTTAACTTAGAGACTTCCAGTCTGAAAGTCAGATTTGTATCCCAATTTTAAAAGTCCTCCATAAAGTCAAGCTTTTGTGCTGAACATCTTGTAGATAGAATACGATTAGGATATCCAAGGAAGAGACTGTCTTTTTAATTATAAAACTTTATGGATTTGAAGTACCTTGCTAATAATAGTCACTATAAAGTCAAATAAACATTAATAACACAAACTGTAATGAATTTTGAACATACAGGAAACATGAAGAGTATTATTCATTTAGAATTTAAAAGTTTAGCAAATGTATGAAATTAGCAGCACCTTGAAATAGCAGATTCATTGGTAAATTCTCATAAAAACCCATTCACAATGAGCAAATGAGATAGATTCATCAATATTAATAGAACATAGTCCTTAATACGTAGGATGCCTAAACAGCATGTTAGTGGGGTGATCCAGCTTTAGCTGTTGAATTGCAAAAATACTTCCATTATTCATAATCTTTTCTAAGGCACATTTTTCAAGTGTAGAATATGCTTTCTCACATGTAGCTACATCTCATAGGGTTTTTTACATATCTGACTCTCGAAGGTTAAGAGAAATCTCCTGCAGATTTTTGTCTTATTTCCAAGAAGGCACACTCTCATTCATAGCATGGCTTCAATTGCCTATATTTGCTACATGACTGTCAAAATGATTTAGGACTGCATTTAATGTGTATTTCAGAATCTCCTTGACAAACACTTTAATTTTATACATCTCATGTGAATCCATAAAACAGCGTGATGTAAAATTTCTAACAAACTTATTAATGAAAATTTAAATATGCATGTGTTACTTACGTGGCTTTCAGTTAATTATATAGCAATATTGTCTCATATACACCTTAATTAAATTAATTATTGATTAGTGCACTTTCAGTTGATATTTCATTAACACACAATAACTGTCTCATTATATCTGGATGAAGTTTTAATTAATTAAAGTGTGGCTGGAAGTGCAAATTTAAGGAAACAAATTCAACAGCAGAATCATTTAAATTCAAGTAACTGAGTAAGAGTAAGCATGTTAATTACATTAAAAAAGAAGAATTAGCCATGAAATTACTTTGGCAGTTTAAAGTAATTGATTTAATAAAGATAATGATAATTTCTAATGGATTACAGTTTTAACGGTAGTCAGAGTAAATTTGTCTATGTGGCAAACTAAGAGCATTCTTGAAATACTATTGTTATACTTGTAGGATTATGTCCTTGGTTCATTTCAGGCAGAGTCTCTCATATTTTAAGCAGCATCATAGATTTCTAAATACGTTATTATGACTGTTTATTTTCACACTGATCAGCTATGAGCTATTTCAATACGTTGACGCTGTAATTCTCACATGATCTGGCAAATAATTCACAGTACTTTTATGTTGTCATTAACTGTCACATTTCTTGAGTTAAATATGAGCCCTGTCACTTGAAAGTCAGAAAGCTGCTTCTAAATTTCTCAATTTCATTAGCAATTGATTCAAATCACTTCCATAAAATAGTCTGGATTGACATACGAGTTGCAGTGGTTCCACAGTTTAGTGATTAATTAAGCAGGCTATCAGGCTCATGTTCAGCTATTTATTAACCTTAAAATTCTTGCTTCATTATACAAGGCTTTCTAATTATTACATGTAATTATTGTATTTATCTTTTCTGAGTTTTGAAAAAAGTTAATTGGTGAGAATAAAATAACAAACTGTTTCTGATCAGCAAAGCTGTAACATCAATAACAATAATCTATAGGCAGACCTGAAGCAGTGTTAGAACTCTCTGATAAGATGGACTGTGAAGGGAATCGTCAACATAAAATGAAAGTAGACATTTCTTTAAAAAATGGAAAGTAATGTCAGTGTGTGATGTTCAAGGCATATAGAATACAATGGTACAGTTTATACACTAAAGCATGTGCTTTGTGCTTGGCTGTATATCCTTCATGATACGATATATAATTTGAATGTAAACGAACAAACTTAAACACCCTTCTGTTGTCCTTGCCAGTAAAGAAAATTGCGAGAAAAAATTGACTTACGCTCAACCACACAAAAGCCATAAACAGAAGATAATAAACAACAGAGTAGTTTGATGATTTGATAGCAACTCATTGACTTGAAAATAAAGTTAACTTCTAAGTCCTTGAATAATATAGTCTCTGTGTTTTTTGAAGAAGGAATCAAAAAATGTAGTTCTGCACCTGAATTCATTCAACTTCCTTGAAAGGATGACAGTGACACTGCGACTCATCTAAATGTTGAGAAATTAGTTTACTTTCTCTCTCCTTCATCTAAGAAAGTCTCTACAAAAGGAGAGATTCCAGAATTCCCCTTTGCTAATGCTCAGTTCCAGCAGGCTTCTTCTAATGCTGTCATTGATGTTACTGGCTCATTTTATATATCCTTTTTAAATTTCTCCAGATGTAAACAAAATTGATCTTGTAGGTGCCAATCTCAACGAAAAGCTTAATCAAAAGTTGCAGTTAACAAGGAGGCTCAAATATTTAATCTTCTCTTAATGCTAGTGTTTACAGAATTGCTTTTAATTTAAGGCTGAGTGCTTGTGAAGAAGAAAAATATGCTAGAGTTTTGAGCCACTTCCAAAAACTTTGCATATGCAGCTCTTCTGCTTTTAAGTGCAAGACATCGCTAGGCCCCAAACGTCAGGTGTAGCAGGGCTTCAGATGATTTCTGGATGCTTAGGATCTGTGTGAAGCAATGATATCTCTTGCTGTTCTGAGAAGAAATAAAGCTTACTCCTTATCTTAGTATGCTGAAATTATGCACAAATACTTTTCCTGTTTCATGGAAGATCTGGACAAAGGAAACTGAGCATGTAACATATGTGGGTCATAGCTGCAATGAGCAGTTTCCTATGACAGACTTCTATTAGGGAAGTATACAAATCAACAAAGTTTGGGATTGTTTTGTTTGGGGTTTTTTTCCCCTCCATTTTTAAGTTTATTAGCCAGTATTTGAGTTATATTCAGTTAATTATTCCACAAAGGAGTTAATGTTCTAAAACAGGCAACAACCTCTAGTCCCTGGATAGTTCTCCTAAAATTGACGTGACAAGTATATTACATCACACACATGTTGATCATCTGCTGACTGCTGAAATTGCTGTGCAGTGATGGAAACAATGCCCCAAGGTATTTATTTGTTAGTTTGAACACTAAGCTTGCAAATCTAAGACCCATGTTCACCTTCTCAGATTATTGCAGAAATTAGATAGGAATAGTGGCTACTGCATTAGATGCTGCGCAAACACAGCAGAGGGAAAGAACCCTTCCACTGAAGGATTTAGGGTTTACAAAGCACAGGCAAAGACCAGGGAGTGTGGATGAAGGAAACGTGCAAAAAAGTGTCTTAATATATCTCTACTTCAAAATTCAGTATATTCTCAGAGCAGCACAGGAAGCTAAAGTTTTTTTGCAATGTGACCATTTGGCTGGAATCACCAGTCTTTCACATAGGCCAACACAGAATTGTCAGATGATAATTAGGTTCTGTCAATAATCTCGGAGCCAAATTCAAGGTAGTGACCTATAGGTGAAATACTCTATATGCCATTATGTGTTTACTAATGCATTAATGTTCAAATGAGATTTATTCCTCTGTGTGACTATGAATCCATAGACCATCAGTATAGTAATGGGACTCAAAGTACAAAAAATATTAGGATAAAAAAAATTGTTAGCTGCAATTAAAATTATTCCATAAAAGAAAATAAAAGTCTTCACATTCACAGAGCAATCAAAGCATCTTAACCTCATGAACAAAGGCAATATTGTTGTTTGAATTGTAGCTTTATTCAGATGCCACAATCAAAACCCAGGTCCATGCTACACCCATCATAAGCCTATTCTAAGACATAGTCTTCACTTGATGATACTGTGCAATCCAAAGCAGATCTCTTCAAAAGAAAGACCCAGAGAGATATGGGCATCCCATTGCATGATATAACTGCAGAGATCATTGAAAATGCCTGCCTAAATAGGCCAATATAGGATGAGAGTTGCAGAGGGAGCTGAAACAGCAGGTCCACAACAGCAGGTCATAGCTGAATCAACAGAACTTAAGTCCCAGTAACAGTTCAGAGTACTATCTGCTGAAACTGGATTTTTTTAATCAAGTGCCAGAGGCGTGTAAGAGCGTAAATCCAATAGACTTGTAGTGTCAGTTATGCTCCTAAATGCCTTAAGCACTTTTGAAAATCCCACCCTGGCCTATTCTGTCCATTGGCTGTTCTAAAAAGCACCATATGTGGTTTAATAACTATAAGCAAGCTGAATTTCAGCTTTTCGTCTCAAGATGTCTTCCTGAGAGAACAAATTGATTTTGTGGATTATCAGTTTTAAGCTCATGAAGAGCATAGTTATAGTTTCCTAGCAGCTTGTGGATCTGAACAGTAAAGTAAGGCTATGCTGAACAGACTTACCTGCTCAGGACTGGAAGTCCCACGGCAGCAGGGATTTCTTTCTGTACCGTTTTTGGAGCAGAGCTGGCAAGGCTGCAATGAACTGGGTGTCTCAGCACTTATGCTCACTTTACTCTTCCTGTTATATGGCTGACACATCTTTAAACATCTCTAGCGTTTCATAACCAATGATGGAGTCATGTTCACAGAAGAAAAGATTTCCCCATCTGCCATGATTGCAGCAACTTCATTAAAACTTTTAAGAGCTTATTGTTTTCAAGACATTGTTGTTGAAGTGGAGGTATCAAATCACTGTCTTTCCATAGTCAGAAACTTTCATTTGGACTCTTTTACTTCTACCTCCTAAAGGAATCAGTCAGGACCACTACACTTCATTGAAATTTGGCAGTGTAAGTTATTTTACAGCCTCAAAGAATGCAAAGAAATAAATTCAGGCACTTGTTATATAGAATTACAATAATTATGTTTGCTTGAAAACAAAAGGTATAAATTCATAGGATTCAAAACATTACAAGTAGCTACATGTGGTTAGCTTCAGGTGTCAAAACATAGGGCCATTGCCTGTAAGATTGTCGTTTCCACCGGATATGTCCCATGAGAACTAATACAGCAGTTTAATTTAATTGGTCCATATACATTATTCATAGGGCATAGCTTTGTGATAATTCTGGCATTCATTAGAGGGGAAGGGGCAGAGGGTGTTCTCAGTACAGAACATACAACTTACAGCGTCTTTCTAAACATGAGCAATTACAGGAGTTATAATAAAGAAAGAACTGGCCAGTCTTTTAGGGAAGAAGGATGAAGAATGGATTCATTACTTACAGCAGAAAAAAACCTTCTGAAAGTAATGAAAATGCAATATCAAGCTCCAGTATGGCCTAGGACCTTCAAGGACTCACCCTCCATTTATTAGATGTTTGTGCTCCAAAAGGGATACTCAGTTAGGCATGAGCATGATGATTCCATCGGTGCACCTTGTTTCTTCCTTTGTAACTTTTGACCACGGGAAACTTCAGAGAAGTTGATAGGGCATCATAACACCATTGGCTCCACCTATTGCCAGCTGGAGAGACCTCCAACCACTATAAGAAATATAGTTTCCAGGCTCTTTAGTTTTCTACAGTAATGCAAAGGTATCAGAAAAAAGGACTAGGAAATATCCTGTAAATCATACTAACTCTGCCTGACTTTTTTTAAACAAATCAATATTAGCATGGCAGACACCCAGAAACAGAAATTAAGTAGTATAAAATCCATGTAGCTTTGAAGATGCATTTGTAAATTGATTGAAAGTAAATATGAAACAAGTTGAGACCAGAGGCCACTTGTTGGTCTTTATGTATCAAAAAACCTCCAAGAATTCTGCTTGACTGGATATTTGTTTAAATAAATGACAATGGGTTCTCCACAACTTTGAGAAATCACATTCATAAACTGTTACTCCAACTACTGCAAAGTAAATGCTTTAGTTCCCCTCTTGATTAAAATACAGTATTTCACAGTCCTTTACAGAAACTTGCAATGACTATGTTAATGTATGATTTTACGTCTATTATGGACATGTGATTTACCTAGGAAAATGCAAGATCAATGCACACCTGCATGCCTTATTCAAAGACATTTTAAATAAGCCTGCAACTTGCACGCAGTGATCAAACACAAGCAAGAACTGGAGCACACTCTGGTTGTCATAAAGTGAACTGATTGTCATCTAAATGAGAGTTGGATTTATAAGGAGGCATTAATAATGAAATACTTTCTGCATTCCCACATAAACATATATTTAGATCACAGATGGTAATCGTCTTAACTGTTACAGTCAATTGAGTGAATAATGCAATCTATAACTGGGTTCACAGATGAAATGGAATTTGTAGTTGTTAATTTTTACTAAGGAGTCAAAGAAGACTTGCATGTTGAAAAAACATGCAATAAAAATGACTTCTCATATTTCCCCTCTGTATTAATTCACGCTCATATAATGAAATAGAAAAACATGTGTTTGGTTTAAATGGGGGAAGAGGATAAGGAGAAGTGATTTGAAGTCAGAGAGTGTATCGAGAGTTATGAGATACATGTTCTCATCAGCGATGTAAAACAGACTTAGCTCTATTTACTGCCACTGTCAGCACAATCAATAAATAACATTTTCCGTGACACAATGTGATGAACTGCAAGCCGCAGTATCAGCAAAGGCTTTTTTTCTTTCCTTGCTGATAGGTGTACCACTCTGCTCTGTGGTGGAATACACAGAAAACTTCTAAAGGCTGTTACATCCCAACAGAAAATGTGAAAGGCCCATCACAAAATGATAAGAAAATGTCTGTTCTCTAGATTGTGCAGTACATAGACATAGCCAAAGAAAAGTCACCAAAACTATTCTCTCACCACAAAAAAATTCAAAGTGTTGCCAAAATGTGTTAGTAAAACTACAAGTAGTTAATCTAAGCAAGTTTGCTCTTAAGAAATTTAGAATATTAAAAGGTATTGAAAATATTCTCAAAAAGAGACTTTGAAAGAGCGAGCAGAAAACACCATACTCTGCCCAAAGCTCTACTAACTTATAAAGATGAGGCAATTCAATAGCAAATACAGCAACAAACAAAATGGAAAAGTTGCAAAGGAAACAGATCAAAGTAGTAATGAGACATTTAAATTAATAAATTAAATAGTACTATTTAGACATATTACGACAGGAAAAAAGCCCACCCACAATCCTCATCACATATAGAATATGATTTAATAACCTTAGAAGGAATCTTGCAAAAGGATGGAATAAGAAAACATCAAAAATCTTGCAATTTCTAAAAAGCATGCAAGCAAACATAGTAACACAAATATGGATTGAAACAGTCCAAACTTGATCTTAAGTTTGATGTGCTTATTAGTTGTTCACACTGACACGGGAGAGGAAAGTCAAGCCAGGAATGCTGCTCCAAAAATTATACCAACTCTTGGTTTCAAAATGAGTTACAGCAGACCCTTGGCAACCTGAAAGGTTATTTTACCAAGAATACTTTCAGGCCTTCTGGTTGAAGAAGCAAAGGTAGCATATATAAAAGAGTTACCCTAAGGTGAGGACGCACATGTGCTTCCGTACTCTGGAGCTACAGCCACAGCTGTGGATGTTCTGCTAAACCCCAAATACATTGTCACCTGCCCCCATCACACCCAGGGCCCTGAGCTATGTCACACCTACCATGTATGCTGGTAACTACCACGGCACAGTGGCTGTTTCATGAGTGCACTCCTGTTGACTTTCTGGACACCTGTTGGCATGGTCATAGCCTAGGTTTAAATAACCAAATGAAGGAAAAGACTAAAGAGTGCATGATGTGTCTTGCTGAAAGAACAACAGTGCATTCACCCTAATGACATACAGAAAGTACTTTGAGGAGCAGTATCATAAAGGTATGAACTGAACTACATCCAGATTCTGGATGCAAAGTTGTGGGTAAGCTTTTGCAATTAAATACATCTTGTGCTGTCCCTTTCCATAAGGTAAAAATGGAATTAAGGGAAAATGGCAAGTGTACTAAGGAATCAAAAAAAAACTTGCGGAACAAAAAAGAGCAGCACTTTGAACAAAGAGGCAAAACCAATGCTCTGTAAAGTAACAATATTTTTATTGCTATGCATTGCAATGCAATGATACTGTATGCTGCCAAAATACACAGGGAGACTTAGGTCTGTTCTCTATGGCTGCCTAAAATGATTTCCCACTGCAATGTTAATTATGACAGATCTGGTAGAGCCACAAACAATAATTTATTTATATCCTCTCCTTAAAAAAATACAACCAACCAAACAAAAAAACCCCAATTCACTGTCCAACTTCCCTTAGTTAAACAAATACTTTAAGTGTGCCAGAAATGTTACATTTTGCATGAAGTATTCAGAGGGATAATTGCTTGTATTCTTACTCTCCAGGAGCTCCACCTAACTGCTAACAGATTTATAATTTCCCAATTGCCTTCAACAGAAACATCTTTGGGAAATTCTTGTTTTCTGTGACTACTAAATGAAGTGCAATTAATATAGAATAATAATAATAAAAGCCTAAAAAAAAATATTTGGAAGAGCTGAGGCTTCTTTGTGATGCACAATAGGATGCCCTCATATGAAGTATTGTATGTTTTTGCCTCATCAGAAGTACAATAGAGTGGAATTGAAAAGATCCACAAAAGGGAAATAGAGCTTTTGAGAAACATGATGGAATACACATCTATTGAAAACTGGCAAAATTCACAGTTATTCAGCTTGGAAAAGCTGGCTAGCTAGAGGATGCTTGATTGCAAACAGCAAAATGAAAACTGATTAAATTTCAATTTAAGAATATTCAGTACCCTGCTATGAGAAACAAGAGGAAATATCATAAAAGAAAACTCAGAACCAATTAAATTAGATACTTTGTGCGCAACACAACTGGAATGATCTTTATATCTCATATATTGTGAAATATTACTAAACATTTTAATCTTGGTATAAGCAATCTTTTAATGCTGCCAGACAGGCAACTGAAACTTCTGATTGAAAATGTGGAAGTACTGGTTTCAGCAAGCAAGTTTATTCTTGTCAGGAGAAAGCTGGAATCTAGTGACTATTGAAGTCTCACCTGAAAAAAATTGTTACAGTGGTTGCCCAGCAGCAAGTAGTTCTTCAAATCGGGACTAGTCATTGCAGTTAATGCAAATTTTGGCATACCGTGAGAGGGATTTATTCTGGCAAACCACTGTTGTCTTTTCTGTGGCTTCATGTTGAATATTCTGGCCCTGTGAAATTACATATCACAGACAAAAATGATCACCTCAGATGGCCACTGAAATTACAGTAAGTAGACCACTGCCATGCCAGTAAAAACTGAGTCATCATTCTACATTTACAAGTTCTTTGTCCAGTCTTGTTTTAATTGTATAAACCTAGCCTTTAACAGTCTGACTGTAGATACGGTCTAAGACATCTCATCACAAACAGAAACGTCTTACTATCTAGTGGCCTATTTTCCAGTCTCACCAGTTTTATAGTGGCACAAAAACTGGAACGTCTTATGGCTGATCATGCTTTAAAAAGGCACCAGGGGAGATGGAACAGCCCCATGAATACACGGCGTAACAACAGTCTTCTAAGACTATTCTAAGGTAGAGCAGACCTTTACATCAGCTGAGTCATGGCAAGTGAAGCACACAATCAATGCAAGAGCTGACTCATGCCTCAAAAAAAATTTGACTTTTTTATAACACACAAACTCTTTTTTTGGGAAAAAAAAGGAAAAAAGATTCGTAATTTGTGCTCAGTTGAGACAAGTTCGCAGCTTGATTGTAGGAAGAATCGTCTTCTCATCTTCCAGACTCATTCAGATGCAAGCAGCATCTGGTCTGCTTGCAATTGGTCTTTGCATGTACTGTCAAGCTATCTTTTTGTCACCCTAGCCTTAAAGTTCACACTTTGTACCTAATAATATCAAATACTTCACCAGTGCTTTTTTAATATAATTTTAAACTGTAGTAGTAGCAAGATTGTATGAAGGGCAGAAATATTGCAATAGAATAAGGAAGCTTCATGGACAACTTTGTCCTGCTGTTTTCCCAGACCTTGCCTCTCAGCAGATCCATCCTGAAGTTTGAGTTGTTAGCTTTTGGAGACAATTTATGAGGTCTGGAGTTCTAAAAGATTAGTGCTTAGCTGTCACAACCTGGTCTTTCCACACAACACTAGTCATACACCTACTGGCTTTAAAACTGCAGCACAAATCTGGTGCTTCCAATCCATGTATTCGAGTCAAACATAGGAACCAGCTCTCCAAGAAGGGAGTCAATGAGTAAAGCAAGAGAACTTAGAATTACAGAATCACCTAGGTTAGAAGAGACCTTTAAGATTATTGAGTCCAACCATCAACCTAACACTGCCAAAACCACCACTAAACCATGTCCCTCAGCACCACGTCTACCTGTCTTTTAAATATGTCCAGGGATAGCAATTTCACCACTTCCCTGGGCAGCCAGTTCCAATGTTTGATAACTGAAGAAATTTTTCCTAATATCGAATCTAAACCTCCCCTGGTGCAACTTGAGGCCATTTCCTCTCATCCTATCACTTATTACTTGGAAGAAGAGGTCGACCCCCACCTCTCTACAACCTTCTTTCAGGTAGCTGTAGAGAGCGATAAGGTCTCCCCTGAGCCTCCTTTTCTCCAGGCTAAACAGCCCCAGTTCCCTCAGGCGCTCCTCATAAGACTTGTGCTGTAGGCCCTTCACCATCTTCGTTGCCCTTCTCTGGACACACTCCAGCACCTCAATGTCTTTCTTGTAGTGAGGGGCCCAAAACAGTACACAGTATTCGAGGTGGGGCCTCACCAGTGCCGAGTACAAAGAAACAATCACTTCTCTAGTCCTGCTTGCCACACTATTCCTGATACAGGCCAGGATGCTGTTGGCCTCCCTGGCCATCTGGGCACAGTGCTAGCTCATATTCAGCCAGCTGTCGACCAACACCCTGAGGTCCTTTTCTGCCAGGCAGCTTTCCAGCCACTCTTCCCCAAGCCTGTAGTGTTGCATGGGATTGTTGTGACATGCAGGACCCGGCACTTGGCCTTGTTGAACTTCATACCATTGGCCTTGGCCCATCAATCCAGCCTGTCCAGATCCCTCTGTAGGGCCATCCTACCCTCAAGCAGGTCGACACTCCCACCTAACTTGGCATCGTCTGCAAACTTACTGAGGGTGCACTCAATCCTCTTATCCAGGTCATTGATAAAGTTATTAAACAGAACTATCCCCAATACTGAGCCCTGGGGAACACCACTTGTGACCGGCTGCCAACTGGATTTAACTCCATTTACTACCACTCTTTGGGCTCAGTCTTCCAATCTATTCATTAGTTGGTTAAACTGGGATTAGATTATGACAAAGACCTTTAATATACTAGAGCAGAACCATGCCACCTCAAAGTAGTGCCAGGGCCAGCCTGTTATACAATGCTACTGCTGGTTTAAATGGCAAAGATACCCCCTTTCCTTGCTCCTCTGAATATCAAGCTCTAAAAAAAAATCACCATTTAAGCCCACCAGGAAAAAGTTGATGCAGGCTTTAAAGATGTAGAATGCAGTTTTATTGATTTTCAGATCCGGATTTTTATATTAATCTCTAAATACAACTATTTTGCGTGTCACCACGTTTCACTTCTGGCATGTAAAACCTAAGAATTTGATTTGATTACGGAGGAGTCTTTTAAGATGATATTGAATGCTTAGCACTTGAATAGTAATTCTGAAAGGACTGCATCAAAAAGATTGATAAATGTCTACTAGATCTTGCATCTTTATTAAAATGAAACACAAACACACTTAGTGGTTAAACAGCAAGCTAGCGTTAGGAGCAGGATACTTTATCTTGACAGATAGAAAAGGCCTCAAAAATGCCTTTACTTTTGAAGTCTCACGAAATTAGCATTTGGGAAAAGCTTCTTCCAAACGTAAAACCATCCACTTCTGCTCTTGAACAAGACAAGGCAAATTTTACTAGATAAGCAAGCAAAGAAAATTAAGCCTAAGTATTCTATTTTAGCCTAAAGGGCTAAAAGAGTATGTCTTGGGAAAAAAAAAAAAAAAGCTGATTACATTGCTAATTTCAATGTCATTAAGTGCTATTTTGGCTGCATGCAGTATCTCTTTTGGCTAAATCAAAATTCTGATACCATATAGGTATTCTTCAATTTTGATGAACTATGACTTTGAAATATGTTTCGATTTAAATTGATACAATAATCCCACATTCACTCAGTCTTTAATTTGAATTGCAGGTAATGCAATATGGGTACAGCAGACAACATACTGTCTACTAGCAGTTTTACAGTGAATCTTTTCTGCAGTCTGTAATTTTAATACTTATTTAATTGAATGCCACATAATCTACTTCAGCACAGTACATATTCTTGTCTTTTACCATCTGACTTCACTGTACAGAAACACATTTTATTTAGTACATGACATGTGTATATATCTCACACATAAATACATTTCTAAATGCATAAGATTAACCCCTAAAGAATTTTAAAACACTGAATTATATTTATTTAACCCCTGAAGAATTCTAAAATATGGACTACTACTAATTATATTTATTTATGCCTGGTTAGTTAATGTTAACAATCTAAGGCTGTATGTTTAGTAAGCAAGTAAGCCTGTGTGGCATAAGAGAATGGCATTTTTATTTTGGATCAGGGAGGAAAGAATTCCTGGATTCTATTTTCTGTTTTATGTAACAAGCAACTGCCTGTATATCAGGCTGAATGCAGAAGATAAAGGAACCATTTTTTTACCCCAGTCAGATAATTTCTTCTCTGTAAAGGAACCAAGCACACTTCTGCACCTTTGAAAACCAGGCAATGAAGACAGCGCTTCTTTGCAGTCTTAGACCCTGACTAGTTCCAGAGTTTACTCACTGCAAGATGCATTTGCTAAGTGACACTAAACTACTGCTATCCAGAATTTTCACTGTTTCAATGGAGGACTAGGAAGTTCCAAGCAAACAAAAGCTCAGAATCTGAACCTGACAAATAATTCACAAGACAGAACTCATTTTATAAACTTAGTCTGGGTCAAGTAAAGAGCAGACCCTAAACCAAAGAATTTTCTTAACATGAAGAGAACATTTCCTGTGTTAAGAAGGACCCCAGAGGCCACCAAGAAATAGCTATGAATGTGAATACAGGAACAGATATTCTGTCTCTCAAGAATAGCTTTTCTCGAAAGATTTTGGGACATTCTATACTTGTGAAGGGTTTATTCCTCTCCATAGAAAGGGAAATGTAAGCATAACCATCTTTGACCTTAGTACAAGATTTGAAATAGTTAATCAATGGGAAAAACCTTAGATGTTTGTACTTTTGGTTCCAGATGATGTTACTGGAAAACCTTCATAGCTTGTGTTCTGAGAAATAAATCTTTCAAAAACTGTGATTTTTGCACATCTTTCTCAAAGGAGAATGCCACAAAGAGCATTCAGTACACTGTACCATGCAATGAAGTGCTAAGAAACTGCGGCACTACCTTGCCAAGAAAACTTAGAATCAAAGCAGAAATATTAATGACTGTGTGATCAGATGAAAACTGATTGCATGGTGCAGGAAATACTACTCAGTACTTTCTCAAATATTGTGAAAGGCATTTCATTACTCATTAGGTTAAACAGGGAAGTCAATAAGAAACATCTGTCAATAATCTAAGCTATTAGCTGATGAGTGGATGATTGTGTATTGGATTGAATGGAGAGAAATGGTAGGTGTTACTGCAGCTAGGCACTGATTTCAACATCTCATTCAGTCAGATATCTTAAGATATAACAGGTCCTAAGCCTGGGTAGCCTTGCAAGTTGTAAGATGAAGAGCGACGAATAAAACTGAAATAATTCTTAATTTTCAAATGAAAATGCCTTTTCCTAAAGTGCTACTTCTATAGCATCATTCTTTCATTCACAGCTCATGGCCACTAGCTAAGAGCTCATCTTCTATCGACATGTTTTCAAACAATATTTCCCAATTACTAAGCCATGTATGAAAGATGATTCTTCACCTAAAAAACTTTAGGGATTTTCTTTTCTTCTCATCAAAAATCAATGTACAGGAAATTGCTCAAATTTGTCAGAACAACCACTTCTGTTGCAGCTTAATCATTAGATCTAGCCTGCAAGACAGCCCACTCTACTACCTTTTCCAAGAAATCAGCTATCATGTCTTACAGACTAACCTGTTAGAATTATTTGCTTCATATACTCTTTTTCAATCTTTTTTGCCTAAATCACAGGTGGAACCGTGCTTGTCTCAGTCTGTTCCCAAATGTGGTGTACTAAGAAACTAATTTCTAGAGATAGTAAAGATCATACACTCACATAGCAAATGCAAGAAGGAAATGGCTGAGAAAAACATGCTTGCACTGAACAAGGGAGAATTTAAAGTCGTAAGGTGTTAGATAAGTCTTCCACTTGCCATTATCTTAAAGTTACAAGGAAATAGAGAAAACAAATATTAGTTATAGGCTGCTACACCTTCAACATGATCCAGAAAAACTTCCATACATCACCTAACCCTCTCCTCCCTAAAATACTGTTTTTTCTTGATGGATATACATGTCTCAAGTATGAGGGGTTTTTTTCTTCCCATCTTGATTTTCTTATTTCTTTGTTCAACCAGAAGCACCCTAAATTACTGGCAAGCTACCTAAGTCAAAGAGCAAAAACTAGAAAACAAAACAAACATACAAAATAAACAGTGTCACTTTCTTCCTTCAAAGTGAAGAAGCTACCTGGGCCTCATAAAATACCCAAACAAGGCAGCCACAGCCCTTTAATTCTTGTTGGCCAAACTATGCAGAAGTAGCTGCAAATTTTGTAAGCCTAATGAATGGTCAGTGATTAGCATTACTGAGGTGGAATGTACTTCATTGAAATATTCAGTGTTTCATATCAGTGTCACACACCGCAGCATTAATGGGATCAAGATGCAACAATAATAGTTTCCATGACAATGCAGCACATGCGCTCAGCAGCACCTCCCTGAGTAAACAGTAATCCTTCAGAAAAACAAGAAGGTCATTACAGCAACTTGTCAAATCAATGCAGAGAGTGTCTGAGCCGATTAAGGCATCTTCTCTCAGCTCTGACACGGTGTCAATAGTACTGGGCCACTAGTGCTCAGTCAGATGACTGAAGTGAAATGCCCATCAGTCAGGGAGCTGAGGTGGACTAATGATTCCCTGTGCTGCCTATTAGAACTACATGACAACTCAATCCTGTTTGCTTAAAAAAAAAAAAAAAAAAGTGACCTTGTTGCTTTGTTTGAAGCTGAATTAAATTGACAACAGCAGCTAATCTTTACCTAGGGCGATTAACAGAATTAAAGCACAACAACAAAGGCACACAAGGTTTTATGGCTTATATATTCTTCATTTGATAATGCTTGGAATCTATTAGGCTCTTTACAATCAAGTACAATGTAAATATGTATACCAAGCCAAGCTATGTTTGAATGAATCTGAATAAATCTATTTGTAAGAAGACACTATTTTAAGTGAGTAAATGTGCAGACAAAGTATGGTCTAAATACAGTAATAATCAGCCAGTGGTTTAAAAAAAAAAGAAAGTGAAGGAAATGTTCAAAGGAAAAAACCATTCTATACTTGCCAGCCTACACGTGTGGGTGCTACTCCAGGTATGGAAAGGATATATTCAATATGAACATTAAAGACATTTAAGGGCTGCAGCTTTTAGTGTGAATACATAGTGCAAAGTGTGTCCCCCGAAATACCTGGGCACAGTATGTACCTTATTATTTTATAGCTATAATAAAAACCTTTAACAAATAGTCAATATAAAACAAACGTATAAGCATGTAGGTATACATGCTTTTCACCTGAGGCCATTCTAAACTGATGAGCTTGATGAAAGTCTTCATGTCCACATCATGTTTCCCAGCAGTTTATCAGTTTACATTACTGACCTACTCAATCAAGAGGAAGACAGAAGTTACGAGGAGGAAAGAAGAATCTTGGGCAGAATGTTTTATCTATGTTAAAGAGAAAATCTGAGCTGTTAGTAAAACTGAGAGATTATCCTTCTTTTTTCCACTCATGCACATATTGCTTTAAAGATAAACTTTGGCAACAGGGTTGAATTGAGTTTAACCAGTTAGATTTCTGAGAAATACGCATCACACTACTGAGCTTGAGCTGTGGATTGCACTGAGGAAAAGGACAAAGTAATACGCAGCTACCCAAATTCTTTTCACTGAAGCCTCAAAACCCAGCAAAGCCACAGTTAATTGATGTTGGCAGGCTTTGAAACAAATCCTCATTCCAAGAGCACTATTTATTTTTTTTCAGATGATGTGAATAAGAATAGAATAGGGTTCAAATCTACAGAAAATCTACCATAAAGATATGATACAAAGCCTGTACAAAACCTGCTGCAAAGTAACAAGCATGATGAGGACAAAGGGGATTTATGTTTACCAAGAAATAAGTCATTGGAAGGACTAAATAGCTCAAGGGACTGGTACTGAGTTTGAAAGCTTTTCACCTCTTAGTATCAAACTCAAATCTAGCCCCAAGCTGTAGCCATTGAAGGTCATTATCATCCAGTGGCTGTTCAATATTGTGAAAACAGCCCACTTCTCACTGGACAGGGAGTCACATTTCAAAGACAGCAGCATTTCTGAGGTTCATTAGAACCCATAATTTTGGTTTCAGCATAGAGCACTTTATCAGCTGCTGAGCATCATGCCCTCCAGAGGTTGACAGATCAGACAGGGAACGTTTGCAGCGCTGCCACAATGCTGGCCGTTCTGCATGTGACAGAGGACTTTTATTGCTGTGTCTCAAATCTAGCAGGCTTTGAACTGTAACTGCACAAGTTAGAAAATACAGAATACATTTAAATTTTTCCGTGCTTGATTCAGGTTTTATTCAACAGGCAGTCAAAATTTTAAATGGTTGCTCACTCACACAACCTCAAATAGGAAAAGAACATTTTAAGAGTGAATTTCCAGTAGTATTTGCAGTGAGAGCAAGCCTTAGACAGGAAATATGCGGAATCTTAGACTTCCTCCTGAAGCTCTCATTCTGTGCTCTAAACAATTTATTAGTGGCATATCATATGTAGTCATATGTGCAGTGCTTACTTTAATTCTTTCGACCTTAGGTTTTATCATGTGTCTTTCTCTACACCGGTTGACAGTTGCACTCTTACCTTGATTAGTTTATGTTGCACAAAAGGTTGACATTGGTGCTCATTATTTTACATAATTGGGTAAAGCACATACACATCAGTAAGCCCGGGCAGTTTGATTTCAGGCAAAGTAAAAATTTGTCATTCGAGTACAAATCTACCATTGTAGCATGAAATTTTCATTGATATAAATAATCATATATTATTATTTTGATATATTTTACATAAATGCTTTGAAAAAAGATTCTCTGCATAGAATCATAGACATTTACAGATATACTGTCCACAGTGTTCCAGCATGCTCTGCTGGAGTTTGACAAAGTACAGCTAACACTATTCCCTTTGTCCCTGGTGGCAACCTGTGTAATAGGTACGAGATCTATACAACCCAATAGCAAGAATTAAAAAGTATTAAGGTCTTTCACTGGGGAATGATTTAATTGTTGGTTGTTAATCAACCTGACCATGTTTTACTAATCTTGAATTACTTTCTAATCTGACAGTATATGCACGCATGAGAAAGAACACTGGGGAAAGACAGGAATTTATATATTAATTCTGAAACGTGACTAAGAGCTCTCTCATTTTATATGATGGTTGAAACTCCACTTCAAGTTAGCCAAAAAAATAATGAGGTAAAATGATCTATTTCTACATGCAAGTTAAAACTGACATGATGGCAGACCATTCTAAAAGGGGTGTGGGAGGGGGGTGAGGGTGGCAAACAAACTAAAATTACAACAACTGAAAAACAAAACTGATTTGTTATTAAGTGATATTTTCCTATTAACCATTAGCTCCTAGAAGACAGAAACTTCTATTTGTGATACAACACAGATCTTGAAAGACAATAAAGAAGAGGCATTTCTTTCAGGTTTTGAACAAGCATAGATAGCATCAAAATTGAGTCATTTCCTGATTGTTAGGCAGGAACTCTTCTGGATAGTTCGTAATCATCAGTGATGACAATTACTGTCTCTATTGGGAGACAATATTTTAATTTTAATTCAAATGGTACCTTCACCAACTAGAAGAATTAGTGAGAAAAGAAATATACCTTTCCTGACATTTGTGTATAAATAAAGGTTGCAATTATTACTAAACTATCCCATCGTAGATCAAACAGAAACTAAAAAACAAAGGAAGTTTTCAATAATGTCTCTTGGAGAAGAATCTGTGAACAATGTCTCTTGGCATGATGCTTTATATATGCCTATTTAAAGTTCTTGTTCAAGCAGTGCTGCTATTTGAAAAATAATAGTAATAATAATAATAAAAATCTGTAGTACATAATTCCTCCAGAGCCACAACTGACATTTTAAAGGGTGACATCCTATCTTACAAAACCCAAAGTTCATGGAGACTAAAACCGTGGACCTCTGTTGCCCAAATTAAGAATGGGTTGTTCAGTGTAAAGCAAAAGTGCTTAATTTTGAAGGCAGAATTTGAGGATACTAGCATATGCTTTCTTTAAAAGCTTGAACTGACTTTGGACATTTAAATACTCTGAGCAAAAATAATTTTGAGTATATTATTGCTTCAGAAAGCCCAAATCTAGACTATTTCAAACATGTCAGTTTGTACCCTGAAGTCACAGAGCAAGTTCTCTAAATAACAGTTTTCTTTACACTTACATGTATAAATGTCTATGTGTCTGTAAAAATTTAATAATCCCTTTTAGCAGGGTCCTCAATAATGAAAGCAAATAGATTTCAGCAACAAGTGGCATATTTTTTTTAAAGTAACTTATAAATTTTTTTTAATTGTAGAATATCCTTTTAGGAGGCTTGCAAAAAACACAAAACTAACAAGAGAAAGAAGTAGCCTAAAATTATTAGCATAATAATCCATGTATGTCAAGCTAAAGCTAGGACCGAGCATCTTCTACCTGCAGCAAAGCCACATTGATCCTTAAGCACTGCCTCAGATTCCAAAGCCTTCAGGAACTGAAATTAAATTACGCTTAGGACTACCAAGAGATAGACAGATAGCTAGTCAGAAAAACTAGGAAGAAAGGCCATAGGTTTATCAGGGTTTCTATGGAATAAAGAAAAAAACCTGCTTATGTTATATTGCCATTTCAGGCTCTTTGAGATGTTATAATCATTAAGCACATCCCATAGGGCATGTTTCTCCTGGGAGCAAGACCTCAGTGCCCCAAGAGTAACATCTGAATTTTTTGGCCCCATAAATGAAGTTTGACAAGCCTCACAAATGTTCTTGCAAATTCCACAAAAATTGTATCTCAAAGAGAACAAAAGGCCTGACTGGGAGAAAGGTTGTTTTTAAAACTAATAGTGTTCTTCAGAACTATACATTTACCTAAACCTATTAGGTACCACAGGAAGGCATCAAGAGCCTTTACTTTTTCACAGCTCTGTCTCAATTCAGAGCTCCTTGCTACCGCAGCCCTCAAAGGCTCATAATGGGGCCAGAACTGAAGACCTATAGATACTGCAACATCTCAAAGAACCACTTTATGGTAAGGCAGGTGACCTTATTTTCTTATCAAGTATGTGTCCATGTGGCAAACAAAATTTCCTTAAGATGGTAGTGATAGCACCAGGCAAACAGACTGAAGGGTCTCTTCAACTTGGTATTCAACCTAAATGACATATTAACTACACAGTGTCTAGTAGAAGGTAGTAAGACACTACAAGCAGCCACTTCAAACACCTCAAAAATTATTCTTTAAGAGTCATTAGGACTAAAGCAAACATTTTTTTTGTCCTGGCAGAATATACCTTAAGATTCAAAAGGAAAGATTTGTTGCTTCACTGAAAGAGAGTGGAAAAGCCATACCTGATCAGTTCTGATGTTCTTAGTATGGCATAATTTAGCCTGTCAACATCTTGGATGTAGCCACATAAAGGTAATATAAACTAATAAACAAAAAATGAAGGGATAACAAATAGAAATCTCTGATGATGATCAAAGTATATCTTCATCCTTCACAGCTTCCAGCTTTGCTTAGAGGAGAAACTATATCAGCTACTGAAATGGTTCAAGGAGAACTGTGGTACTATCTCATGGATTAACTTCGACTCTGTTTTCATGACCACCACTGCTGCTTACTGACTGTCCATGCAACAATAAGAAAAGATATATCTCAATAAATAGCTGTTATAATTAAAATGTTATGAGCTGCACAGTCTGACATCCAAAGTGGGACTCAGTCAGCACTAGAATAATATTGTTAAAATTCCACATGGTGCCAGATTTCTTCCTGAAAGTATGACCAATGCTCCTGAGGGGGGGCGGAGAGTGTACAGGAGCAACTATTTTATTAATTGTACTTCACAGAAAAATGGTAGTTCCAGTGAATTTTATAAAACCCAAAGTCCTCCAAAAGAAGAGGAAATTTACCCGAGAACCTGCTTTCATGAGTTCTTTGGAGCAGAAATTCAAATACAAGGGTAATGACTTCTGTGGAAGCAATATAAACTACATTATATGTGGACAATGAGTAAAAACATTGCTGGAAATGAAGATTAATTTATGGGTTTATGAACAGTGATAACAGGAATAGAATCACATAATGGTAGGGGTTGGAAGGGACCTCTAGAGATCATCTAGTCCAACCCCCCTGCCAGAGCACGTTCACCCAGAGCAGGTTGCACAGGAACACATCCAGGTGGGTTTTGAATATCTCCAGAGAAGGAGACTCCACCACCTCTCTGGGCAACCTGTTCCAGTGCTCTGCCACCCTCAAAGTAAAGAAGTTTTTCCTCATGTTCAGATGGAACTTCCTGTGTTCCTGCTTGTGCCCGTTGCTTCTTGTCCCGTCACTGGACACCACTGAAAAGAGTCTGGCTCCATCCTCTTGACACCCGCGCTTTAGGTATTTATAAGCATTGATGAGGAGGGACACTTGACACTCATAAATAGTCTTTGGACCGTGATAGGCATTGAAGAAAGAAGAGCTTTTTAAATGGAGACTCAATTTCTGTGAATCTTCAAGAGCTCTGTTAAAAACAGTGGAGAAGTTACAGACCGGTACTGACAGAAATGTACTGAATCTGTTATGTGTGTGTACTAGGGGCACAACTCATATTAAAAAGAACTAAAAATGAAGTTATTAAGGTCATAAGAACTTTCTGAATATGTCAGCTTAAGATGCTGTCACACAAATTTTACTCTCCATAATAAATCCTCATATGGTCCCACAGGATGTGATGTAATGGACAATAGCATTCATGTCCATGAAATTGTGTAACCCAGTGGGAATCATAACAGAGAACTTGTTAAGCATTGGCAAGGTTTTGAATGCCTGTAATTAAGTAACCTACTTCTCCCCTTGTGTTCCACCACGACAGCTGAGGTCAGCTGGAACACTTGAGTCCCTAAACATAAATGTCAGAGGATGTTGGCAGGAAATTCTCAGCAAAAGCCCTTCACCTCTGGAATTCGCTTCTGTTATTATAGCTTTGACAGAGCTGAGGTCAGTTGACAATCAAGATATAGAGCAAGGCCTCTTTCATAATACTTCCCAACAGAGCCATAAATATGCCTTTTAATATGGTATTGTGACTAAATTAGTTATTTAAACAACAAATCATATTCCGATTTCCCTGTATTTTTAAACTTAACATACCTGGCTAGAAACACAGAGTTTTTTGGTTTTTTTAATCCATCAAAAAATCACTGAGAGAAGCTGTATATTAAAGAGTTGAATGGAAGGATGACTGAAGACACACAATGTTTACATCTGTAATGAGAAAAGCAAAGAAAATGTACAGTAATGAGGGGTAATTTAGAGAATAATCAAAGTAATATTGTAATGACTACAACCAGCATATCATGCCTGAAGGGAAATATCCTGAAGGGATATCTTGCCTAAAGGGATATGGTCTATACCACAAAAGCTTGGAGCCACTGAAACCCCTAGAGAAAGATGATAATGGCTGTACATAAAGTATAATTTATTTACAATTTGAGGAAGGCTTCCATCAAGTCCCTAATGACAGGCTTACTAGTTACATTAAAAGCTGTGCTGATTCTGATAAAGGCACAAAGTCAATAAAGTAAGCAAAAGGGATCTGCAATACAAGGAGAAAATGTATGCTGCTTACTAGGCAAGAAAAAATAGAAAACTGGGTAGCAACACAGACTTTTAAAAAAATCTGTATTAAAAAACTTTTAATACATGATCCCATGGCAGCAGACAGACTGTACTGGCTACTCATAAGGAAGCATGAACTCATGTGGCTCTAACCCCTCCATGTTGGAAATATTGAGATACCATTATAGAGATCCATCTGTATACCTTCTTTCACGTTTTATTTTTACTCATTGTTTACTTGTGATTTTCACTGTTTGTGGGAAAGGGAAACTGAAGAGTCTCTTAGGTACAGAAGTCTTCTAGCTATTTCCCCAGTGTCTCTGAACAAATGAGACATCTATTGATAAATACATGTGTAAGGATAAAAGAAGGAGAAATTTAAAAATTACTGAAAAAGCCAATATACCACATGGAATAAACAGCAGTAATAGGAAAGTGAAAATAGGGAGTGAACTTTATTTTGTGTAAGAAATGACTCCTCTGTCTTTCAGTAATGTAAATCAGGAGGATATTCCATTGAAACCAACCTGGTTTTACTGGTATAAAACTAGTGAATAAAAAGGAAATCACCACCATCAAATCCAGACTTGTAAAAGGTTGCTACAATACTGAAAGAGAAAAATTACCACCTGCTTGACAGAAATTGGTAGAGTTCATATTAACTTCTGCTTACTTCCTGTCACATTACTGCAACACTTCAGACCTGCAAGTCCCACTAATCTTCCCTGTCCTGCAGTCAGTTCTGCATGGTGCTCAAAACTCATTCTAAATAAACATTCACATTTTAAAGCCATGCCCTGATGACACAGAGATCCTAATTCTATGTCATTACATATTTTCTGATTCTCACTTAAACGTTTATCATGAGATGTTAATAGAGGCGATAAAAAAAAAAATAAAAAAAAAACAAACAGGACAAAGCTTCAAATATGGTGTAAGTATATTGTTTTCAATATACCATGATTTTATAAATGCACACAGAGTGATTGCAAACTACCACCATTGCAGCTACAGCCAATTCATCTGAACCCATGGAATTTTTAAGATATAAAATCTGATAGCTGGATTGCTCTGTATATCACACCTACAAAGGGTATCTCCTTGAGGGGAAAAATGCATTTTTACAGTCATTGGCTGTATCACAATTTCTTTGGTTTGTGGAATTAAATAGTTTAACAAATTAATTAGAAGAGAACTGCCAAGGCTTTCATCCATGGTTTTGCTTTAGTTTTTCACAACTGAATACTTCTCATAACAATCAGCAAAGAAAAACTTCACCTGCCCACTGTACAGTATAGTCCGTGCAGGGAGGGAGGGATACCTTCTGCCACATGTGACCATTAAGCCTCAGGGCTGAAGGATCATATTCTCTTATTCCACCAATGAATCTGTAATTCTTTTATGCAAAAGAGGTGGTGTATCCTTAAGGCTGGGAGGGTACCTACAGGCTAGAATATCCTATGCAGGACTAAGGACTGGGAGATTCTGGTAAGGATCTAGTAAACTCTATGGAGGTGAAAAGAGTGGGTTTGAAACTATAACTCCTCTGTTTGGGATGCATATAATTTTAAAGGCATGCTCTTGCTCCACAATCCAGAAAGGGTTTAAGACTCTGCATTCATTATGGAGGTATATGTATCTTTATGACGATATGCATATTCCTTATGGAGGTGCATATCTCCATGTAAGTCAGCCACTCCTCTCTTCTGCATTTCCTATACTCTTGTGTTCCCACTCAGTGGGGTATCTGCTACAAGTGCCACGATGAGATTCCTAACATTTCCCATGCATTCAATACAGAATTTCGAGGTCTCACTTAAGGTTCTTAAAACCAGTTTAGGAAGGAGGCACACAGGGATTAATAAATAACTATAGCACACAGCCTATACTCCTTTATGATTTTAGTCTAGTCCCTCAAAAAAATATGCAAGACCTGAAAACTAACCTGAAGTATTCCTATGTCTACACCTTGACAATTTTTTCCTTGAGCACCCACTAAATTCTATGTAGGGAAATGTCAGAGGAATAGGATGGGTTAAAGAATAGAAAATTGTGGGTGTGTAGAAGGAGCTGTAGCAATTGGTTTCTATGAGGAAAGTATCATAGAGATATGTTACTTTTTCCAAGAAGGTTTTAGTCGTGAAACAAGAGCAGAAGCATCAATTGCGGCTTACAAGCAGGACTGAAACTTTAAACAGAAAAAGCAGCAAGATAAGGCAAAGGAGTTTCTTCACAGGTAAATAAGTACGCTGAAAAAACCCACACAGGTTCTAAAATTCAGAAAATGGAGAGCATGAAGGAGAGTGTGGTTTCAGAGGAAAGAGGTGTAAATAAAATATTGACTTCTCACGACAGTAGAAAAAGATATAACACAGATAGTTATTCTAGCAAATCTGTGAGCATTCATAAGGACTTCTTCACTAATGTCAATGTGCTCTTTGGGAGCAGCAGGAAAAAAAGGAGACATTTATTTGAAACTGTAAAAATTGAGAATAAGAAATACTGTAATCTTGAACATCCATCAGATCATGATTGTTTTTTCCATTTAGTGGCAAAGTATGACTTTCCAAGGGCTGCTTGAAGGATCACCATTTCACAAGGACAGCTCTGATGATGAGCGATGGTCCTGGTGTCCTAGTAAGAAGCTTTAATACCTTTTTTTCTCCCCTTGCCTTCCTCCCTTACTATGCCATGCTGCCAGTTATAAAAGCTTGGTGTAATCCCCAGAGTTTATAGAGAAAGTGCATTAGATGTAAGGAGGGCAAGGCAGACATTGGCTTTGGCAGTTTGTGTGAACTGATGAAGAGCAGCAACAAACTCCCTCGATGGACCAAGAGAAATGCATTCCCTTTTTGAATCGCTATTCAGGTGGTACCAGAACAACCAATCTGAGTTACAAGTTCACCATGTTTGTATGTAAAAGTATAAATTCACATACATATCGGTAATATAAACTTGCACTAGAAAATAATCTATTAACTTTTTTCTTTGTTTGCATTAATTCTGTACACATCCCTAAAAACTTCCCCCAAAGTCAATTAGAGTTTAAAAACCTGAGTCTAATCAAAAGAAAATAGAATCTTCTTTTTATTGTTATACGATGAAATAGTACACAAAGTGAGAGGTAGTGAATTTAAGCATTTGGGATTCTTACTTTGATATGCTTCTGAAACTGAAATCTCATCAGCAAAGGAGCGCACAATTACAACAGCTTTCTTTTGCTTTGGTTCATCCACATTAAGTATGCAAGTTATATACGGCAAAAAAGTCTCAGCCTAGATTAGCAATACCATATTTTCACAATGTGCAAGGAGAGGAAAGGGCACACAATTAAAACATAGTGTAAGTAAGCACGATCAGTTAGGTCTGAAAAAAACCCTTAGTTTTAGACAGTAAAGTAATGCTGCAAGCCCACACAAATATATATTCATTTTAAAATTTCTCATCCTTCTAATAAAACAGCCTCCTCATACAGCATTATTATGAAATCCTCTTCCAGTCTCATGAACATAAACCATGATGTATCTAAAATCTAGTAAGATCTACAATGGAGTTTTTGTTAGATTCATTGTAGCTTGATGTCATGACGAACTCCATGTAATTATTTTCTACCTGTATCTTTGTGTGCATTCTCTCTGCCATGTTACACTGTATACCACTGCTAGTGTGTGTACAGTATATCCAAAGGTCCTCAGCAAGTCATTATATAAATACTAGAAATAAAACTCCTTAGAAGCAAAATAAAATATAAAAAAAAGAGAATCAAGGCCAGGTTTTTTTAAATCCTTCTGACTAATAGGAGTTTGAGCCAACAGAAATTAGCCCATTCTTTGATGATATTAATGAACTAGTATACTGACAATGATGCTATTTAATTGCAAAACAAGAGCTTCAGCTTCGTCTAGGCAACTGCTAAAAGCCTCCAAGCAGATTCTCCAAAGTCTGTGGGTCACCTGTTCCAGTGCTGCAATACCTTCCTAGAAAAGATGTTTTTCCTAATGACAAAAAAATCTGCAAAGCCACAAAATGTGATAACACGGGACTTTTTACTTATTGAACCCCAGCTAATTGCATTCTGCATTGCTACATTTTTACTGTGGCTCGTACTCATGGGCCACCTAACAAGTGATTGCAATGACTGAAACTAGAGAACAAATGCATTTTGGGGTAGAATTGCATTGCCTTGCCCAATCCAGAACAGTATAACCAGTATGAATGCATATTTGTCTTTAAAGTATGTGATAATGGCTTTCCATATGGGAAAGCAGGAGTCTTTTCATGTGTTTATTAATACAAAATACTACTTAAACAGTCTGCACCACATAACAGACTTTGACTGACACAGAGTAAACATGCTTTAAACTACAGAGAGCATTTAACAGGCCAGGTATGGAGGGGACAGGCAAGACCATGGGAACTACAGCCTTCCTCACTAGTACCGCTGCGTAGCACGTGACAGGGCACAATTGTATAATGATCCTGAATTCATTCTCCCTGTGTCCCAGCATGCAGGATGCCGTACCACACTAGACTAAGGTATGGATATGATCTCTCACTTAAGTGATCATTCCCCCTCTTATATAGCTGGAAATCAAATATGTTCAAAAGATAGTTTCAGGCATTTATGTAAAAATATAGTAAGAGAGACTTAAGTAAAAAATACATTATTTCATGGGTTTAACACAGAAATCTTTCTGAATCTGATGGCAAAGCTTAGTACTGCATCACTTCCTTGATAAAGCACTTTAAACTGTTGCCACCACTACACTTCTGAGTGTTCCTTCCTCTTACAGCTCCCAGAAGTTTAATGGGGCACCATTATCATTACCTTATTTGCCTCAATTTTATATACATCTTAAAAGAATGGAAATAGCAATGTTATCTGAAGTGCTCTGATGCAGCACAACTCTTCTTACATAAATTTTGCTATTCTTGTCAAAGAAATAGCTACAGAATCTTAGAAAGGGCATCTTGGCATAGTAAGATTATCCCAGCTTTCTGAATATCCCATGAAACTAAATGGTAGCTCTTCTAAATACCAAAGGTAAAGTTCATTCTCCTTGCACTCCCCCCAAATATATATCCTGTAAAATTATTTTAAATAAGTTTTAAACCAGTACACTGTAATAGCTGATATTTCAGATTTGCAAACAATACTATTTTAATGGAATACCAAGCGCACCAAACTCAAAAATTCAAAGGCAAAACAGAGGAAGAAAGAGGTGTGCAATGATTTCACAATGTATACACACAATTGGGAGAAACACGATAAAAAACCCAACACTCTAATGTTTAGATAGTACAGACAACATTTGACATGGATGAATTGCGTGGTCTCAAACAGGAAACTGAGGAGCACACAGGTATAATAAAGCCTAAGGAGGCTCTTGAGCAATGGGAGTGCTGAAATTCTCTCTGAAGAGACAGTTACCATTTGATTTATCTAAGTTAGAGATCTGTACACAGATAAAAAAGCTGCAGCAGCTGTGAAAGCACTTAAATACAATACTTAAATGTGGTACAAAAGTAGGCAACTGGTATTTACAGCAGGGACTTGATCAAAATAAGAAGGCTGGAGACATGAATGAGTACTATTTACAAGAAGTGTATGATCATATTCACCTCAGGAACCGAATGGTTGGTGTCAGCCTGTGACATTCATCTTGAGATGGCTATAATAAGTGATAATGATGAATGTAATCCACACAGCCAACAGTTTTACTAGCAAGGTAAATCACATTTAGTATTCTCCACTTTTGAAGGATGTTCCCTAAGTATAAATTTACAACCTTCCATTGCTCTTATCTTATAGGCCAATATTATTCATGAACTAATTTTTAGCCTTTATATTATCATATTAGTCTTCTGGATACTTTTAAGCAGCACTGAGCTTACTCAAGCTTTTCAGGTGTTGCAAGACATTTCCTGTGCAACAACTTCATATACACAGTAAACTAGACCTGGGCCTCAGGCAACAAAACATTTCCCAAAGAGCAATTTAACTAGTTGAACTAAAAGATGTATCTGTTTCCTAAAAGGGAAAAACAAGACGAAACAAGAGGACTTCATTACAGATATTCTTTCATAGGATCTGAACCTGGTCTTTTAGATGTCAGAGGGAGAGTAAACTTTATTATATTATATATATATATATATAATAATCAAATAACTTCTGTTTACTACCAGTCTCATGAAATAATGCAAAGCACATAAACATCTTTCCATCACATTCATCCAGCCTCCAACAAATCCCTGAGCTAGAGGTATCATCTTTGGACTTCATAGCATTTGAAGGACTTTTCTTTCACGCTGTGAGGTAGTTTTTAAAATCCATACATAGCTTGAGCAGTCAAAACAGCCTGTGGGAAAGAAATTCCACAGCTTAAGTTTGTTTTGTGAATAGAAACAATTTTTGTTTATACCCACGACTTTCACTTGATGCAACTTTGGTTTCATATTTGAAGGAAGAGTGAGTAATTTATCGTCTTTCTATGTTTGGAATAATTTCACAAGTTTTTTTTATAGTCTTCTCTGAACTACCTTTTTCATTTAACTATCATAAACCTAAAGCCTTGATTCTGTATATGAACTTATGTCATAATCTATATAATTCATGTTTTTCCTTAAGAAAATCTTTCTAAAATGATCAAGCTATTAGCTTCTAAATCTAACAAAAAAAATAACCAAATCACCCATTTCCTTGCTAAGAAATGTATTTTTCTATTTTGTCTCCATTGATAGTTTCCCTGATATCTAATTTTAACATATTTTGAACACAGTAATCACTTTGTTCCTTTTGTGGGGGAATTTTACTTTGTTTACATAGCCATTCCTATATATAAAACAGACAACTGGATCTACTGAAGATGTCAACTAAGAATCTGCATGACATTTTTAAAAAATAATCTTATTCAGTGCAAATTCATGATACCATTTTTTTCACCATCCTCTCAGAAAAGTAACTAGCGCAAACTGCACTATTTAAAGGAGCAGTGCTAGATCTGATGAGTGCCTCAGTTTGTCATTTATCTGGTTTAGTCTTAAGCAAAACAATGACCTTTTAAACATAAAGAAAAAACTGTTCAAGGAGAATATCTTGCTCTATTTCTCCCCTCTTGTGCTCCCTTCGTGCATTTATTGCTGTTGTCGTGGACTGTAATTTCTTTATCGGCTTTTAAATGGACACCCCTTATGAGAAGGATGCTACACTTCTTCACTTACTTATTTTGCACACTGCCTGGAATTTTATTCAAAAATTTATAAGACATCTTTCTCAATCCCCTTGTCTTCTTCAGAACCAGGGGTTTACCCTATCTCTTCTTACAATTTTGACAAGACTATCATGCCTAATTTCCCTGGAAAAAGCATTCCAGCAATTCTTTTCACCAAATTGTGCCTCCTGAAATATCACAGGGTCACTGAGTATTCATTTCACTTAGGCCACTAAATTTTAAGAAACAGCAACTCTTTTGATTACAATATATCTAGACAGCATCTGAAAGCTTAAAGTATTTTTCATCACCAGGTCTTCTGACAGTTCAGTTCAAACTGAAGGCATAGATCAAAATTTGGAACATGCATCTCTAACTCCATGCTGCATTCTGAATGGCTACACAGCAGGTAATATTATAAAGTGAACATTTGCAAGACTCTGTACTTATCCAGTTGCTGCAAGTGTACATACCGTATACACAGGAATTACAACAGGACATTACTGATGATTAAATGAATTCTTAATGCAATGACTATACATCAGTGTCATAGCAAAAAGCAGTTGTATATCTATGGAAGGAGACAAAATAACAGTTCCTTAATCTTATGTCCAATAACAGTATGATTCAGTGTAAGATAATGTAGCAAATAGTGTGTCCTACTCTTTTTGGACATTAATCCTGACAGAAAAATCTTTAGCTTTGTATAGATTAGTCAATGCAAATTCATTAACTACTTGTCATGCTTCTAATACAATCTGCCCTGACCCTAAAGACTTGACAGTGTAGTGTTAATCAAATCTACACAAGATCCCATGCAGACAAAACAATCTGTTTCAGGATAGACAGATTATTTTTTTTCCCCTAAAAAAGAAAAAAAAAAAAAGGTTGGAGTAAAATATGTGAGAAGAATATTGAAAAGTATGACTCCAGTTTATATTTTTTAAATCCTTTAATAAAATTATTCACAGTTTTCTATATTATAAGAAGGAAAAAATAAATCAATTTTATTTGTAAGAGTTGCATCTAGAAAACTGCCACTTATTTAAAGTAGTAAATCACAGTACTACCTTACAAAGAATAAAATAAAAACATATTTTAATTTCAATGAACATATTTCCCCCCCCCCAAGAAAATATTTTTGGAAAATATTTGGGAAATTTATATAATATCATGCTTCCCAGCCACTTCAGTATTGCTTTGATCTTATTAAGAAAAAATATTGCCTGGAACTTCTAAGCCCAAAATATCAGATACCTGTTTACAACTGGATTAACTAACAGCATCTTTTAGTTCAAGTCTGGCACTCAGACTTGCAATCCAAAATGGAACATATTATCTCTTCTACTTCCATACCTCATAATAGCAAAACGTAATGTTAGCAGTCTTTAATAAATGCAGCTTACAGCCATATATTGTAGACCAATATCTATGTTTAGTTTTGACTTAAACCTTTTTAAATCTTTAAACAATCATCAACAGTATTTGTCTAATCAGTTCTCAGACATGCTCAAATAGTAAAGTAAATAACGGGCTAATTATCAAAATAATTCCACTTCATACAAAAATATATTTTTCTATAGTTTGGTTTGCAACAAACTTTGATTAGAATAGTCACATACAATGGCTTTTCTTTCAGACTTTCATGTCTAGCCACTGGTGCCAGGCACTTTGTTTTACCTATTTATGACCTGATACACAAACACTTTCTAGCTTAATTAACCCCTACCTCTCTTACTGAAGTGATACATCTTAGAAGCTGAATACTTTCAGATTTGCTAACAGCTGTATGTACTGTTTCATGAAAGTCCTCTATTCCAGATGCAGCTAATTAACAAAGAAATGTCATCAGTTACACCACTCAGTTTAGTGCTCTTTATTGCATTGTAGCTGTAATAGTTTAGGCAAACCAAACATGAAAAAGTCTAATTCTGAGCCTGCTTCTGTGTATAGCCAACAGAAATATACATGTAATACATAAATAATATAAATAATAATTTATCATCTTGGTATTATTCCTATAAACATCCTTTGTAACAAAGTAAATAATATTTCTCTTATTGGTCCTTGAAATTAAAGGAATATGAGAAGCATTACAGTCCAGAATTGTTTTTATCATCTTTATGATTTTTACAGGCATGTATCATGTAAGTTAGGCTTTTCAGCTATATCAGATGTGAAATCAAGGACTCAAAAGTCATAACGTGAATATCTTTATTTTCATGAAAAGCATTCTGCAGTCAGTAATGTTATCAATAATG
The DNA here is from genome assembly GCA_008921705.1 of Burhinus oedicnemus. NCBI lineage: Eukaryota > Metazoa > Chordata > Aves > Charadriiformes > Burhinidae > Burhinus > Burhinus oedicnemus. Next base: position 1,017,051 of record VFFE01008282.1, on the reverse strand, counting down.
GTAGTTCTGTATTACCAGTAAGAACAACATTCAGTACTGAACTCTCATGATATTGTAGCCTCAGAAATTATTTGACTTGGATTTGGCTGATATGATATTTCTTTTTTCAACTATTAAATGAAGCAATAAATAGTGAGATAAACAAATATTGGTTCCTAAGCTATGTATAAAGCCTAGCAGATAACGCTAAAATGAAACACTGAAAATATTACTAGATATTTTAACTGCAGATGGTCATATACATTCCATAATCTAGTGTAATAACATACTAGAGAAACCTGTTAGCATAAACAAACATCATTTAGAATGGTATGAATAACACAAACTTAGAAAGGCCTAATTCCTCATTTTTAGCTACAATCCTTGCCTGTGACAATACTGAAATGCGACTTTGTCCATCTCCTTGAACTTGGAGAGCAAGACCAATACATTAAGGCTATATTTTTCAGTACATATTGGGGAAACTGTTTTCTGCCTTACATCATGTAAGGGAAAAGAAACTGTAAAGAAAGACTACCACGCTATGGGCACTCAGCCTATGGCATCAAAGCTGTGATGAGATTTGTTTGCTTGGAAACGCCATAGCTTAGTACAAAGCATGACATTTTAGGACGGCATGGGGAGATTCATTAACAGAGGAAAGATATTGAAATAATGGCAGATAAGTTTGAGTTGTAAAAAAGCCGTAGGTACAGCAAGTTGGTCCTGAAATATCAGCTAGACTAAGTTAGTAACAAGAAATGCTTATCATAACAGTGAATAGCTCCTATTCCCCTTGAACAAAGTTTCACAGCATTTTGTTTCATGTGTGCAGATCCAGTATAATCTTCTTGTCCAAGTGCTAAGCTTTTTCTATGGAGTCAGATAGCTTGACAATATCAAAACTATGTCACAAAAATTGGAAACAAGAGTTTAAGGAAAACTGAGTTCACTAGAAAATCAAAGTGCTGCTTTAAAACAATTGCATGGTAAAATATTGAAGGAGCTGCTTGCAGACAATTTGCAGATAACAAAAGAATGAATTCAACAAAGTATTGGCTTTGTACCTACCAGACTAGTTTTAATTTTAAAAACTTGGTTTTAGTTTGCCCTTTGATGCATTTGGCTACAGGTGGAATTCACCACCCTCTTCAAATTTTCATCTCTTTATTCACTTCCCCTGTTTATATTTTCCTTTACAAAAATCTTTAACTAGCTCCTGTTTGCCCATAAGAGTGTTTATGGATTTATTATTCATAACCAAAGGCTGTGTGTCTAAAGTAATTTCATTAGCTTCTGACTTGTTTAGGTTTGGGGATTTGGGTTTTTTTTGGGGTGGTGGGGTTTTTTTTGTTTGTTTGGGGTTTTTTTATATATATTCTGCTAGTTATATTGGCTGTTTTGAGACTGTTTTCTTCCGACAGTAATTCATCCAGAGCTTTACTGGGAAAGGATTAAATGTATAAATGTCAACCTTGTTATCTTCTAATGTCATGGTTTGTTTTACCTTCAGAAAAAAGTTTCTTTATGCTCATGAAAGTCATTTCTTGCTCCTGGAGAAACTCAAACTCAAAGAGGAAGCCTTACAGAGGGTGGAAGCAAGGACAGGTAGCCTGGGAGGAATACAGAGAAATTGGCCGAGCAGCCAGGGATCAGGTTAAGAAAGCTAAAGCTCTGATAGAGTTAAATCTGGCCAGGGATGTCAAGGGCAAAGAGAAAAGCTTCTATAGGTACATTGGTGATAAGAGGAAGACCAGGGAAAACGTGGGCCCTCTCCAGAAGGAAATGGGAGACCTGGTCACCTGGAATATGGACAAGGCTGAGTTACTCAAGGACTTTTTTGCCTCGGTCTTCACCAGCAAATGCTCTAGCCACACTGCCCAAGTCACAGAAGGCAAAGGCAGGGACTGGGAGAATGAAGTACTGCCCACTGTAGGAGAAGACCAGGTCTGAGACCATCTAAGGAACCTGAAGGTGCACAAGTCCATGGGACCTGATGAAATTCATCTGCAGGTCCTGAGGGAACTGGTGGATGAAGTTGCCAAGCCACTGTCCATCATATCTGAGAAGTTGTGGTGGTCTGGTGAAGTCCCTGCTGACTGGAAAAGGGGAAATATTACCCTCATTTTTGAAAAGCGAAAAAAGGAAGACCCCGAGGAACTACAGGTCAATCAGTCTCACCTCTGTGCCTGGCAAGATCATGGAGCAGATCCTCCTGGAAACTCTGCTAAGGCACATGGAAAATAAGGAGGTGATTGGTGGCAGCCAACATGGCTTCATTAAGGGCAAATGGTGCCTGACAAAATTGGTGGCCTTCTACGATGGCATTAAAGCGCTGGTGGCTCAGGGAAGAGTAACTGACATCATCTACCTGGACTTGTGCAAGGCATTTGACACTGTCCCGCATGACATTCTTGCCTCTAAATTGGAAAGACATGGATTTGATGGATGGATCACTTGCTGGATAAGGAATTGGCTGGATGGCTGCACTCAAAGAGTTGCGGTCAATGGCTAGATATCCAAGTGGCAAGTAGTGACAAGTGGCATTCCTCAGGGGTCAGAATAGGGACTGGTGTTGTTTAACATCTTCGTTGGCAATGTGGACAGTGGGATTGAGTGCACCCTCAGCAAGTTTGACAACGCCAAGCTGTGTGGGGTGGCCGACACACTGGAGGGAAGGGATGCCATCCAGAGGGATCTGGACAGGCTTGAGAGGTGGGCCTGTGCCAACCTCATGAAATTCAACAAGGCCAAGTGCAAGGTCCCGCACATAGGTCGGGGCAATCCCAAGCACAAATACAGGCTGGGCAAAGAATGGATTGAGAGGAGGAAGACTTTAGGGTGTAGGCTGATGAGAAGCTCAATGTGAGCCGACAATGTATGCTTGCACCCCAGAAGGCCAACCACATCCTGGGCTGCATGAAAAGAAGCATGGCCAGTAGGTCAAGGGAGGTGATTCTGTGCCACTACTCTGCTCTCGCGAGATCCCACCTGGAGTACTGCGTCCAGCTCCGGAGCCCCCAACATAAGAAGGACATAGACCTGTTGGAGCAGGTGCAGAGGAGGGCTACAAAGACAATCAGAGGACTAGAGCACCTCTACTATGAAGACAGGCTGAGAGAGTTGGGGTTGTTCAGCCTGGAGAAGAGAAGGCTCTGGGGAGACCTTATAGCAGCCTTCCAGTACTTAAAGGGGCCCTACAGGAAAGACGAGGAGGGACTCTTTGTCAAGGAGTGTAACAATAGGATGAGGGGCAACAGTTTTAAACTGGAGGAGGGTAGATTTAGATTAGACATAAGGAAGAAATTCTTTACTGTGAGGGTGGTGAGACACTGGCCCAGGTTGCCCAGAGAAGTTGTGGATGCCCCGTCCCTGGAAGTGTTCAAAGCCAGGTTGGATGGGGCTTTGAGTAACCAGGTCTAGTGGGAGGTGTCCCTGCTCGTGGCAGGGCATTTGGAACGGGGTGATCTTTAAGGTCCCTTCCAACTCTAACCATTCTATATTTACCTCATTTGAAGCATAGTCTTTTGGTCAAAAAAATACAAAAAACCCCCAACTTTAATATAAATGCCAGTGTTTTGAAACCTCAATGACTCTGCAATGTCACTCTTAAGAAGTCAACTTCTTAACTTTTATTTTCAAATGCCCAATTCTCCAAAAGAAAATTCAAAATGCATCAATTCTTTCAGGTAGACACATTATGCAACCCCAGTGTGGTATGGGAAGATCTCAGACTTGTTTTCCACTTGCTTTCTTCTCAGCTAAACCTCTACTTATACTCCATGGAGTAACTTACAGTTTTTAAAAGCTTGATTAAAAGGTCTCAAATAAAATGTTAAATAATGGATTTCAAAGTATCATATTAATATCTGGAAACATTTAAGCTATATTCCCAGTAACAGTCTGAATCTGTGTGTGGAGTTTGATAAAAAACATTCAACCCTTCACAAGATCTATCTCTTTAGAGAAAATATAATTGCAACATTCTTTTCCACAAGAAATTAGAAAAAATATGGGGAAGGTGTTTGTGGAGTAGAAAATTGTTCAAGGAAAATATGGCCATTTAAAAATAGTGAAGCATTTTATATTGCATCAATCCAACTGATTGCTTCACAACATTAGGTACCTCACAGGTACATAGGATTTATCTTCTCTCTATGGGCACTTGTATGGCCTATATCTTCTACAATGTAAAAGCTACATTTTTATAGCTACTTTCTTAGAGAAGATTCTGAATTCTTAGAGAAATTTTTTAACAGAGAAACTCTATCCAGTTCGTTATATCTGTTTATGTGATGTCCATAGTGTGCAGATGAAGAAATAGTCACCAATATGTCTCAAAGCAGGATTGGCTCTCCGGCCATACAATCATGAAATTTGTTAAATTAGGAGAAAAAGGGATTTAATTGCTCATGAGAGTTACCCTTCTCTTCTATGTTGAAAAAAAGTCTCCTCAGAATAGTGGTCATTAAAATTTTTTGCTCTGGAGATTTCACAGTGCTCCTCCTATTCATCTGTGTTGCCATACTTTCTTAAGCAAGTTACCCCTGACTGAAGAAAAATTCCTCGTTTTGGACTTAATAGCCACAGGTCTGAAATCTCCTTTGCAACCATAGCAAAGCTGGTGGAAAACTTCAGTCTTAGACATCTTGAAAAAAAGAGACAAGAAGAGTCATACAAATAACTATGTCCTTGTTTTGTCTGAAAGCAGAATATCACTCATTCCTGAGTAGTGCTTTCATTCTGACCGTGGGATAGTTATTAGTAAAGGAGACATCATTTAGTCCAGCTCAGATGTTAGCTGGTTACCTTTAACAAAGCTGTAAAATGCGGGGTTAATTCACTGCTATATGGCAGTGATACTAGCCCAGACATGGGTAAACCAAGGTTTGGAACAGATATGCTAGCAATGGGGTTGTTTAATGGTTAATAAGGGATATCTAGTTAAAAATTAACAAAGGAAAGAGTTTATACAAGTATTAACTGAAGACTAGATAATGATTGTAAGGTAGAAAATAATTAAGCTAGTGAATAATTACCAAGGGAATTAACTAACAATCAACTCAGAAAATAAATTAATTTGTGTAGATTAACTTAAAAGTAGTTAATGTGTAAATTTGGTTATGAGTGGTTAATATGCAATGAATTAACAATTTTAAAAAGTGATCAATGAATGAAAAAATTAATGTTTGATGGGGGAATACCAATTAACCCAAGTTGTTAATTAATGAGTCATTAGCTAGTGAAACTAGTTAGCTTGGTGAAGAACTGCAGCTTCTTAACAGAACAAGTATATATATATATTTTTTTAATGTTATCATAGCTTGAATGACTCTCAGATTTATATTAGCTCTGCCAATTTTAACTAAACATTTTAAGTTTTGGAGTGCTGAGATACATAAAGACTTTATTTATTTATACACATCACAGCTCATTGTTCACTCTTGGGAATGTGTATTTGATAAACGAAAACAAAATTATTTTGAAATACATGTTGCTATTTTCCCCAACCGAATTACAAACTTCCTGCCCTTATGTTCAGCAAACACAGTGGGATGTTCATATTTAAAGATTTCTTCTTGCATATGTGCAATTTGTCAGGTATTTTATGAATATTTACATATTAATGACCTGACATCTGTCATAATTGCATATTAATTATTTTTGGTTCTAATCAGATAATGAATTTATTATACTGCTGTCCGCAATTCTAGGGGAACATTCCTGAGGGAAAATACATGTGTACACACAAATTTGGTCTTCCCCCTACCGCACTCCCCTAGTGATGATCTGAAAAAGTTTTGCTGTTGTTTTTATAGTATAAAGAGTTGCATTTTAGAATTTGATCCAGTGCTTGTTAAGAGTCAGCTGAAAGGCTTGCATTGACTTCAGTGAGCTTCAGCTCAGGCATTTACTCAATGTAATAAACCATTTCTGAAACAGTGGAATGACAAAAATCAATGGGCTTTTTGATTTTGAATCAATGGAGAATTACAATGCCAGTATATAAATTATACAGGAAGAGGAGATTAGGTTACAGAAGCAGGAGAGCAGCAGACACTGCATCTGAAAGATGTACTGATTCTGAATAGAGATGGTAAATTGCAAATGAACAAAAATACTGTTTGGATTCTTAATTCACTTAAAGTCAACACTTAAAAAGAATTCACTAAATACATGAACTTCAGTAAACTCTAAATACTCTCTCTGAGGAGACGAACATGTTTTGTGCAATGTCAGAAAACCAGGTCAAACAAATATATTGCTGTAGTGTAGCAATAAGCTATAGGAAATATACCCAGGAAAACTCTCAGAGTATGCAAGAAAATGTTAGAGCTTACTTAAACCCAACCATCTCAGAAAAATTTGAGAACGTTTGTTCTTGTTATAGCAGACCTCCAACAGTGCAGCCTTGAAAGTATTCAGGTGCAGGAAGGCTATGAGGGCAGTGTGACATGCTGACCACTTGAAAGAAGTATGAACGTTTTTAGAAGAAGGTTTTCTCCCCCCCAAATCTGACTGCTTTCTACATGGAAAAAGCCAAATAGAAAAGCCTGAATAGAAAAACACCTCCCCATGCCCCAAGGAATGGGAGGAAGTAAGTGTTGGGATTCCTGGCACAGGAAAACCAGTCCACTACTCACATAAAAAGCCTGAGTGTGATGTTCACGTGACATAAGGCAGATTTGGGGTATCCATTTCAAGTAGAGTATCCACTTTGTGCTGGCAGGGCAAGCTACAGCCGCAAGTAAGCCAGGGCAGAGGAGGGCAGAGAAGAAAAGCAAATTGCTTCAGAAGGACCAGTTGCAGGTTCAAAGCAATGAGTGTCTGACAGTTTGCCAGATACGGCATGTCTGATGCCTAACTGCTCCCCCCCCCAGGTTTCCCCAAAAAGGTTCATTTTATGCAACATTGCTCTTATAAAGCTAACTGAAGTTTGAACCATTTGAAATCCAGATGCACAAGTAACTGCTTATCTGCATCTCTGCAACGATATTAAAGGCAGGAATGAGAAAAGCCTCAGATGCTGTTCTGTCATTACCACATGGCAATAAGACTACTATATATTTCACTTTACATTTCATTGATATAGTCACTTCCAGTAAGTTGTATTACATCTTTGAACTGGCCTGTCCTAACTGAGTCTAACATAGATTTGGATTGGCACCAATATCACTTCAAACCCTGCCAGGTCCCTTAGCCATACCATTTGTAACTTTCACATCATTTCTCATTCACAGTTTAGACCTTGAGCAGAAAAGGAACTGCATGGCAGCCTGCCAAAAGGAGTGTTTATTGTTTATAAATTATGAACAACGTGTGTATTTCTGCAATTGGCAGTTTCTATCTTAAAGAAAGCAAGCTTTATTTATAAAAAATTAGAACATCTTGTTTTGTCCTGTGTTATGGCAGATTGTCTTAGATGATACAAAACACATATGTACGAGCCACATTAAAAACTAAGGCTTAGTTTGTCCAGACTCAAAGGGTATGTTCTAGTTCTTATACTATTAAAAGTCATTACCACTAATTAGGATATAGAAGTCAAGCAAACATATTGAGGAAAAAGGTTCGGAACATTTTATACGTATCTAGTGGGAACCCTGTTACTTTTCACGGCATCTGCAGTTTTCCTAAATAAGCCTCGGTGTTTTCAATACCATCTGACTTTAGTTCAACTCCACAAATGGAATATGACAAATCACATACTAAATCTGAATGATGAAAATACTACTGAAAACATAATTTTTAAAATATTTCTGTTGTTTCTGCTGCATTTTATGGAACACCATCACATTTATTTTGTCTAACAGTAACACCAGAAATCTGTGGATAGAAAATAAGGTCATTAATTTCCTGATTTTTTTAAAAAAATCTTTTGTATTGTTCTGTTTCTTATGAAAGGACTGTAAAGGATCCAAACAGAGAGCTGTTCTGAAAATACCTGCAGCAGTGATAGAAATATTGAGTAGCTCTGAAGCATTCATTTCCAAATAAAAGCTTGAAACAGTGATTTCAGTCCCTGAGAGCAGTCTAGCAATATTTGAAAGTAATGAGAAACAATGACTTTCTGCATTGATAAATATCTTGGGAATATTGCCACAAAGTATCGCGGCTTTTTAAAAACTGGTACAATATGGTTTACTTTAAAAAGTTAACTCATATCTAAAGTGTATCTTGACCGCATAATTCAAGTTTAAAGCAATCACCTATACAAAGAAAGAGCTGGAGCAGAAATGGGAAACAAATGAGATAGAAGGAAAGGAAGGGGAGAATAAAAGGAAAAAAAGAGAGAGGGTGAGAGAGAGAGAGAGAACAAAAGAGTATCTTAAGTCACTTTCACCCTGTCTTTCTTCAAGTGGTACAAGATAGATGATCAGGAGAGAAATAGAAGAAAGAAGGGCTAGTTTGGAGGCTTACATTACACAGTGCGAACCAGCCAAGAATAGGAGCCCTCAAACAGTTTTGTAAGGAAACTGCTGAGACAGGCAAGACTGTTCCCCTTCATGCTGTTGGAAGGCATGGCCACACGCTGCTGTGCACCTCAATGGCATGCTTGTCCACCCTCACTGCATTACTATTTTTCAAAGCTGCCTGGATAAACAAAAGCAGTGCCAACCTTTTTTTTTTTTCTGGTCCGGCATCAAGAAGGACACTATGAGGACGATGGCGAGGGTGGAAATCACCTGTATGATGACAGAGGGGAATCCATGATTACAAAGGAACTTTCTCCCACAGTTTCACAGCTGAAAGTTACCCAACCTGGGAGATGAATGTATTGCCAGCCCAGCCAAAGTACAGTTCTGGGGCAAGGAGAGCGGCACCACGCTGTGCACAGACCCTCCTGAGAAGGTGTGTGCACCTGTGGGCCCTGCATGCTCCCTCACATCACAGAGAAATGCCCACCTGGCTCTGCTGGGGGTGGGAAAGGGGGCACAGGGAATAGTGTGGCACAAAGCCCAAGCGGCACCTGAAAAAAAAATGAAGGAGGGAATTTGGATTTAGCAGAATGAGGGAGAAGATGGGAAAGCAAGGTCTGTGGGGATGTGAACACGACACAACCCTTTTTGTACCTGTACTATATTTTTTTCTCATTTAGAAAAGTGTGCCACAGTCTGTGCCTTCTATTAAATAAATAAATCCAGGTATAATATCTTCTCTCTGTTTTCTACAACCCTGACAGCTTTCATTTTAACACTGTTTTCACCTCCACCTCTCTGGAAAGTGAACTCAGACAGTAGCTGCTCCAGTACCTTCTTCCAAAGATCATTTTGGGAACCCTCTAAAACTACCAGGATTAGGAAAAAGGGACTGCCCTCTCTGAAGTGAGACAAACCCAGCAGTGAGAAAGACAATAATTCATTATTCCTGTTAAACAAAAAGAATATGGAGAGCATGCAATTTTGTATTTTTTAAAAAAAGAAAAACAAAACCCTGAAGAGATAGATATGTACATGTAAAAAAAATAGTGTGATTTATATAAAATGCCACTTTTAGAAAGATACCGGCATACTACAGTCTGACTTTGCAGGAGTTTTTCCAGCCATACATACACATATACCATGTTCTCCTTCGAGTCTCTGACAATGACAATTTTAAGCAACCTGAGGACCAAAAGTTTTAATGCCTTTTAATTTCAATGTATACCAGCTGTGCACACCTAACCTGGAAATTTTGTCTATTACCGAGTGCACATGGCGGTCATGAGAGAGTACACACTGAGGTAGTGACATATTCTGGCTGTTATTCTGACATGACATGACTAAATCAAGTATGTAATTAAAAGTTAAAAAAAACCCAAAAAACTATGTCACAGCCTTCCTAGATGCCTCAGAATATTTCAATATTCCTGTTCGAGGTTTCTAAATGGCAGCTATTTTAATTCAGACAGCATATTTATAGCCCTTATATCTCTGTCTTCTTGTGTGTCACATTCTCCAACATAGAGGTAGCTTCTGAACATATGTAGACTTTGGTCCTATCTTGGCCCTGTTTGATTCATGCGATCTCTCAGTAGCCAGTAATTACAGCTATATGTATAACCTTTAGCTTTCCAGTGATATGTATAGTTAAGCCTTTCCTCTATTCTGTAAAATCCTTTAGCCGAGTGTTCTGAATTCATTCCTCTTTCGGGGATAATGCATGTCTCAATGTTTCTGCAAGGGTACAGATCAGGGGCTATGGTGCTAATTTAGCATCAGCATCACTACCAGGGAAACAGTTACACTGTGTATTGACTAATTTTTCTCCTGTGACTGTATTGAACCTGCTCCTCAACCTTTTCTTCACAGAATGCCATCACCATCTAAGTAATACATCATCAGTGCAGTTCACTCTGATGATGTATTATACTAACATATCATTAGTGCAACAGCAGAGCAAGGCGCTTTGATGATGTATTAATGCAATACATCATCGGAATGAGTCACTCCGATGATGTATAACTCAAAAGATGGTACTATCCAGGGAAACATGGACATTCAATAAATCAGGAACAACATTAAAGAATAAAATCTAGGACATCTTCTAAGGAAAAACAAAGCTTCAGAAAGCTTTGAATGAATACAGCATGAGGTTTTCCTTGCCAAAAAAAAAAAAAAAAAGATAGAACACAAATTGTAATTTTATCAGGAACGTAGGTTTCTGTTGAATACAATTACCATGGTATTCAAATTTGAATTTTCTTCTACAGTGACACCAGATACATGTAGGGCATTTTTAAGGTAGTGTAAGATGGTGTGATACAATTGGTAATATAATCACTTGAGACTTATCTTATCCTACCTGGAAGCAGAGAAAAAGTGAAGCAAATGTAAAAAAACCTAAGTCTCCCCTCCCCCAAAAAAAGGTTGAAACTTTTTTCAAACTGCTGAAAGGACCAGTTAAAATTTAGTGTTAAGATTTATTACACACTTTAGATAAATCTAACAAATCAGTCTATTGACATTATTGCAAGCAGAAATGGCAAACTTTAAATAACTATAGCACTGAGGATTAAAAAGCACTTAGCCATAAATATTGATATCAATACGCTAGTACTAGTAGATATACTTCATAGGGAAAAAAAAAGTGCATATCCATTGATTTACATGACTGATTTCAGCCTACCAAAGCTCAAATCCTAAATACAGTAACTGTTCATAAGAAAGCTACTAAATGCAATTTTGAGTTACTTGTGAAACTTTACAAAAAGTTTAGTTAGCAAATTTTAAAAAAAATAAATAAATCTGAATTTCAACATCCTGAACAAACCTAATATAAAACAAGAGGGATTTCACTGGTCAGGGAAACTTCATATTTTGGGGGAGGGGGAAAAAAACCAGACAGATGTTCTTTTTCCCCTCATTCTTCAGGTTTTATGGCAGGGCCAGAAAATAACCACTGTAAGAAATATCAGATGGCACTGTGATTAAACAATGAAAAACTCCTCTGATGTTACATGTTTATTTCTGGGTTTCTTATTCAAACAAATACCCAGCTTTTACTGACACACACTTGCACATGCAGACATCCTACTCACCACATACCTTAACGTGCTTAAAAGGGCAGTAACTTCTGAGCAGGCCTTTTATACCATTAGAGCTATTGTTCTGAGAACAGCTCTGCAAATCCCCGTTTCCCACTGCCATGAGAACGGGCAGATTTTTTTGTTGTTGTTGTTTTGTTTTAAATTGGCCTCAGCTGCATTTGATTGCTCCAAGCTTGTAGAGATTCTCCAGCTGAGGCCCTGCAATCCCCGTTAGGATTTAACTCCTCAGTCTCACTTTCCCCAGCTCCCCAAATCCCAGCTCTGCTGATAGGAATAATGAATGTGCTCATATGTGTGTGTAGGACAGACAGAGAGAAAATCTCAGTGTTTAAGTAGTATTCCCGAGCACTCGCATTCAGAGTGAAGCCTGACACTGCCTGTACGTGATGATCGGAGGGGCCTATCGAGGCCTCGACATAGCGTGAGCATGGCCCTGGCAGACGTTGCTGACTGTCCGCACTCAGAGCAAAGCTCTGACATTTCCAGACATCCCAGTCACTTTCTGAAAAGCAATCACTCTTCTTGAAGCATTTCAATTAATTGCAGTCTGTAGAAGGAAAACACATTTAAAACACCCCTGAAGATGGAATGGAGGCTTGTAAAAATTGATGAGAGAGAAGTGGAGCCGCTTTGCAGGGGCTCGTTTCCGAACACCAGCACACTCAGCTTACTTCAGCCTGCAACCACCGCTTCAGGATCATAGACCCCAACACACCGGCCCTGCGAGCACAAAATCAAAGCTGTAGGTGCTCTGTGACTGGAGAATATCGCCGAGCAGCCCCGGTCAGCTGGCATCCATTACAGAGGCAACGTCTGCCTCAGGGGGCACAGTTCCCCCTCTCCCCGCAGTCAAAAGAAAGAGCAGTTTCTCCCTCCTGTGACCCTCTCTGCCTGGTGATAATAACGTGAGTAAATGTCATAGTCTGCAGCAAGCTGCAGCATTGCTGTTTGTGTTTAAAGTCAGGCATGCTGATTCAGAGCTCCAGGCCAGGCTGATGTTAGTCACAGCACAGTGTATGCTGGGGTTAGAGAAGAGTCCACTCCATCAATAAAACACAGTCACCCTGAGGGGTGTAAGAAATATACGGGGTTCTTAACTGCCTCAGTAGTAGTTAAGAGAAAAAGAAGCTTTTATTGTTCATAACTAAAGAACCTTCCTATGCTGTTTTAGACTGAACCAAATATATATCCCACCAGTATTCCTAGGGAGTTGCAGTTCCTTATAAGCATTTAAAAGCCTCCCTAAAGCTCACCAGTTTTCTAAATGCTTCCGCTACTAACAACCATAGTTTTGCCTTTCCTTTTATGTCCTTGTGCTTTCATGCAACCGTATGAATGAAAAATATGTAATTTTATGCAAAAATCAAACAGACATGGAAGAAACCATGTAATATCACTGTGTTTTAACCAATGGTTCCAGGCCATGACTTACCATGTAACAACGCATGTTGAGGCAGTTGTGTCAAAAGAGAAAAAAATGCTTAGAAATGGCTCCTTGCCTTAGTATACCTTACACTAATACCTAGCCCCTTTTCTATGTATGGAAGTCAAACACACAGAAAAAAGCAAGGGCTGACCTAACAAGATAATACCAACTATGAAGTAATATCAAGGAATAAGCCTCCTCAACTCTCATTTGTTTTGCAGAAGTTGCCCCTTTTTGTTTTTTTAGGGCATGGTGGTATAGAATTGAGTGGAAAAGAGCATCTTTCATTTGGCTTAATTCTTAATTTGAACCATCCTACACAACAATACAGGCAGTAGTCAAGAAACAGACGAACAGCTTAATACCAAAGTCTTTATCAAATTCAAGTGCAAGTAAATTAGGAGTTTTAATTACATCACGTGTAACCCAAGACCTAGCGATTTCAGCCAGAGGTAAGAGGACTCTATTAACTGTGGTCTTATATTTATACACGACAAACATCTCTACTGCCTCAATCTGCAGGAGAGGAGCAGTCAAAATGAGCATATTTTAAGCTATTGCTCACTCTTGGTCCCTTAGACTTTATTACACAGGCCTGAAAATTGCCCAGTTCCTTCTTACTTGTAAGAAAAGGATAACATTTTAGCTTCTATCTCCTATTTTTTATTCAATCAATGATCCTGAAATCATGTGCAAGGACAGCCTCAAATAAAGAGTGAGAAAACAGTCCATAAGCTTGATCCTAATCATGTGATTTCTACACAACACTAATTAGTTTCTTAAACACTGTGTTCTTGGGTTTGCTGTTCTGTGGAAGGCCTTTATTTAATTTTTTTTTCTTGCAATTTAAACTATTGTAATTTGCTGTTAGGAAGTTGCCATTTTATTGAAACTTTTTTTCTAATACCCTTCTGAGATAAGCAAAAGAACATCTAGAGAGCAAAATGTAACACTCTCCCTCTTATTCAGCAGTACTTCCAACTGAGCATACTATATAACTGTAAACTTTGTAGCTGGAGCAAATTTACTTGGCAACAAGGAAGAGAATCCTGAATATACATTTAATTTCAAAGCATTCTGCAGATAAAATCCCTCTGAAAAAAAATTTATTTAAACATTCAAGCTGGGGAGGTAAGTGCTAAGTCATTCAGGAGATTTAGTTCAGAATCTTCTTTGGCAGTATGATAGTGTCTTTATGTCAATCAGAAACAGCCTCTTGAAGTCAAATTTTCTCTCTGGGCACTTGTATAGAGTTCAAAATATTATTTATTTATTTATTTATTACATCTGAACAGAAAATACTAGGGATTTTACTCAAAGCTTTAATCCTCAGAGAGTTATAGCTACTATGGCAAGTGTTTACACTTCTCATTAAATTATGCTAGTCACACAATATTTTATTGCTGTTTTTCATATGTATCATGGCATCTCCTGGGATCCTCAAACAAGACTGACTCCCCACTGCACTGGCACCTACATTGGACCAGAAAATGGCTCTGCTCTGAAAACTATGCTTTTAAAAACAGGAGGTGGCGCTGGGTCTAATAAAAAAGTGGAAATTCAAAGGTAAGAAGAATAGAAAGGATCTCCTAATTTCACTGTGAATTTCATTACAAGAGAAATCTCTCTTTGGTGAATTGATGTAACAAATTACGTAAATGAATGAGCATATACCTGATTCAGTTCTGATAATATTAACTATTAAATACACTGAAGTGGTTCTGTGGGAAAGTCAACTTGTTTAAGAAGTTTCCCACTCTTGTAGCAATAGGTAGACAATAAGTTTTTGAGACTGGATATTCGTAAGTAAGCTATCAGGCAACAGCAATATGCACATCTAACCCTGTTAAACTTTTGTAATGCCACCTTAAATTCAGCTCTAATAAATAAAAAACTCTCTATATTATTTTTTCCCAGCAGTTTTACAAGATGGAAGTGCAAGTACTAATAAAATATATGGTTTAATTAACTAAACTTATGCTGTAGTGTACATTAGAAGTGGATGATTTACAGAGTGTTATCCTCTTCAGGACAGAATAATGCAAACAGCATAATTAAAAGTTGATGAGAAGTGTATTTATTGAGCACACAGGAAGAATAGACACTTAGATTTATGATACGCAAAGTGTACCTTTCATTTGCAATATTAACATTTTAAAGTCCAAAGCATCAGCATAATGTATCCAAACTGCTCTATGCAGCATCCATATAATTTAGCCCTGTTAATGCTCACACCACTGACGGTAAATTGTGTGACCTGGACATATAGTAGTGTAACATGATATATTGTGATATCATGATTATGTTCACTGAGATGTCTATGGATGCCATATATCACATTTGCCTGTCTGTAAGGACATGTGAAATAGTTGAAGGGCCAATCATTTATCTGTGACGTGAATTTCAGGGCTATCAGTCATAGACCCAGCAATGCAAAAGAAGAAGCCACTGTTTAATTTTAATGAAAGTACTTTTAGAAAATTCCAGCTAACGTTCATGTGGACCAGGGCCTATTGAGGCTTGGGTACTCGACATATTATTTTGAGAGTTCAGAGAGCACATAGACCTTCTAGAAGATAAAATGTGTATTATTAACCTTGGAATTTTCAAACATGTAAGCTAAGTAAACACAACATCACAAGACACTTATTTTCTTTTCTATCCTAATATTAATCCCAGTCTGTGATTCTCATGTTTGGAAAAATCAATTTTTGGGGTGCAGAGACAGATACTGTAATGCAACAATTATTATCCAAACGTCAAAACTACTGAATTCTTTAAAGAGAGATATGCACAGATATCATGTACAAAATAATGCTTTTTGTCAATATCTAAATCATGAGGTAGATGTACTCTCAACCAGTTGTAACACATCTCAGTTATGAAACAAATATTTGTCTTCCTTGTAAGTGTATTGCATTTTGAACAGTTTGGTGCACAAAGAAATTTATAATGGGGGCTTGAAGATTCATGTTAAAAAAAATAATAACAGCTATAGCTATAAAACCAAATTTAGAGACAGGGGGCAATTTGGAAAAAAAAAAAAAAGGTCTATGTAGCAACATCTTCACATATACATTCTTTTCAGAAAATAATTTTTTGAAAAGGTGATTCCAGAGGAAAAAAAATCTGCTGGTCCTTTATAATTAGGAGTTTAATTCCTTCTGAAAACTCCAGGGTTTTTTTGCTCCCAACTCAAAATGTATTTCCAGCAATATCTTCTGGTTCATTCTATGAACTCAGCAAAAGCGGTGAGCAGGTCTGCTTATAGAGATGAAAATGGTTAGTTATAGAAGGTTTTTCCATACATAATATGATTTTCATGAGAAGACAGAAGACGCTGTGCCCTACTCTATTTAGAACTTGCTTTTTCATTATACACATGTACACACACTAGGGCAAATTTACTGGGAAAAGGGATGGCTAGATTTAAAGGACCAGTTTTGTCTCTCCCATTAGCAATGTTCAATAAAACTTAGGTCCCCAATTATGTGATGAGGAGCACATAACTGTGGAGAAGTCTGCTACCAAATCACAGCTACCTCTGTGGCTGTCATATTTATGCATGCAAGCTTATGCATATATGCTAGAGCCTCTCACCCTAGGCCTGCTATATGCATGCTTACAGTTAAATATACTTGAAAGCTTTGTATTAAGATTTCAATATAGGTAGGTACATAATCACCATGTGCCCAAAAAACTCTGCTCAGCACACTGTCCTTCCTTTCAGTAGAAATCCTAACAGCTAAAGATACAAATCGGATCTTAACTATAGACTGTAACTTTTAAATTGATAGAGTCCCATTGTAAAGTAGTTAGTAAATACTAATTACTAAGGATTTTTTCCCCCTTCTCTGCCTACAGCTGGTTAGGGGCAATTTCCTCAAAAATTTAAAAAGGAGGTCAGAGTGCTCATTTGTGCATGATTATTTCAACGTGGTTTCATTTGAAGTTTTTCTCATTGGAGGGGGTGTGTGTAAATGCATAGGACTGACAACAAGTGGGTCGGAAAGCAAAATGTACCACAGATATCAGGCTAAGTACTTCCCAGCTAAACAAAATGGGATTCCCCTTTTACAGTATCTTCATTTCTTCATTATAGTTTGCAGCTAATAGAAAGAATAATTTATGGTTCTGGTATGGATTTGCTGTGAAACCTTGGGCAAACCACTTTAATTCTTTGTATTTTAGATTCTTAATTTGTAAAAAGCAGATGATTTCTGTTAATTTCTTTTCACCACCTGAAATGAACTAATAGGCAAAAAAATCTCTGTGGATTTTAGGTATTATTATTAAGACAAATATAAAGCTACTTATTGTTGATGGTATATTAATTGAATTATTTTCAGCTATGTTTCATTTCAGGCACAAAATAAAATTTAAAAAAAAAATCCCCAAAGCAGTCAGCAACATCAGGAAAGAGGCGTAAAATAGCTGAATTAAGTACAAGGAAAATCATATAAACTCTTATACAGAACTTGTTTTGTTACCCTTTTCCAGAGCTTATTCAGTCTTGGTTAAATTATTTCTATTCTGTTCAGAAAAATATGAGGATAGAGATGCTAAGGTTTACATTACCAATCCTGTTACTGAATGCTGAGATTTGAAAATGAATTTGTCAGTCTTTTACTGGCAACAGTCAATATCAGACACCTAACATATACAAACTAAGCTTATATTTGCTTAATGGGCAATGCTTTCTTAAGAGCTAGTCAGGATGTAGCAAAGGACAGAATAAATTATGTTTAGTGATGATCCCTTTGGGATAAGGCTAATTTTACCTGAAGAGATCTGTGAAATGCATGTGTATTAATGCAGCAGCTAGCTCTACGTAATTTCTCAGGATAATAAGTTTTCTCTTGGAATTAGTGTCCACACATCCTGGAATAATTTGCTGATGTCTTTTTCTGAGGTTGTGACATTTTTCATGAAACAGACTTTTAATAAAACAAAGACTTTAGCCAAAGTTTAGAAATTGACTATTGCTCATTCTACTTGCTTGGAGTTTGGCATGACGAGGCTGGTTTATAGCATTCTTTTTCACTTAATCTTGTTATATTAAGGCCTCTTTCCAAATTGGCTTTAAACACCCGGTGTTTGGCAATGACAGAAATACTGGGCTTTCCGTACTTTCTCTTGTATTCCATAGCACGTGAGTCATGAGAATCAAGTAACAGTTTAGCTATGCCAATGGAGATAAACTGACTAACCCACTATGTTATAAATAGCCAATATGACCCCTACAGCACCTGCTTCAAAACCATTTTCACTTCAGTTACACAAAGATTGTTTTTAAAGTTGTATCTTTTCACATGTGGCATGCTCAGGACCTGGCTCAGCTTGCTTTCCCTCTGTATGTAGCTGCAGCTGTATAGCATAGGTTCTTATCTACAAAGTATTTTATCTTTTCCATCACGCCCGGAGTCATCTTCTAGTCACTGCTGCTGACGTCCATTGTCATTGGTGAATATGCTTTCATTTAGTGTGTGACTGCTTTCCTTTGCTGCAACCTTTCCTGGCTTCCATCCCTAACCTGAGGTGGTAGTGGTGTCTTTTACCATGTCTCAGTGCTACAATGCAAAATTTCCAGATGTGCAGAAACTGCTCTACAAAAAAATAGGTGCCCTATAACATGTTGTGATAGCAAAATAGTTAGAAACAAAAGCAAACTGACATAACCATATTCATTGTTTTCTCCGTGCATTATCACATATGTAGGTGAAAAAAATTTAAAATGAGACATCTAAAAATACTTCTAGGAAACAAACCTGGCAATGACTAAATGATTTTTTTCATTTCTATGTGAAATTACACTACATTATTATCTCATCTGTGTAGGTAAATAGAATTTCTCCCAGGAACGAACAGATGATGCAACAAATATTTTAAATGGCAACTTTTGCCATTCACTCAGCAGTAGCTCAGTTACGAAACAGTAGCAGTAGAGATAAAACATTTTAAATGCTGATAGCAAGAGTTAATTCTGGCAGCTGATATCTATATGATTAGCAATATTTGACAGGAAAGTAGGTTTCCAGAAAGAGATAGTAAATAGAGCTACTTAATACATTCTCACTAACACAGATTTACTCACATCATGGTGTATGTATCGTTTTTAGACTTCAGTCTGGAAAGTAATATGCTATTATGAAGGTTACTATCATAGGAGGCGTGAACAAGAAAATATAGGCAAAGTTATAAAGAAATGTATTTGGAGGCTGGGAAAGACAGTGATGAGAACAGACACCTGCTGCCAATGGAGACCAAGAGGCAGCCAATTTGAAATGAAAGCTGGTGTGCAGAAGCAAGATAGGCAGTCCATGTTATCCTCGAACAGGAGAATAAAATGGTTCACCAATTATCCAGATTGGGCTTAGGTAGTTTTACATTTCTTTTGATACAGATATAGTGCTTAGCAAATCATGTACATATTTTAGGGGCCTGATAGTGCAGTTCATCACTCAAGATGAAGAATATTTTACAGCATTATTGGCAAAAGGGCAAACACAGAATTGCACCGTACAGAATCACATAATGGTAGGCATTGGAAGGGACCTCTAGAGATCATCTAGTCCAACCCCCCTGCCAGAGCACGTTCACCCAGAGCAGGTTGCACAGGAACACATCCAGGTGGGTTTTGAATATCTCCAGAGAAGGAGACTCCACCACCTCTCTGGGCAGCCTGTTCCAGTGCTCTGTCACCCTCAAAGTAAAGAAGTTCCTCCTCATGTTGAGACGGAATTTGCTGTGTTCCAGTTTGTGCCCGTTGCCTCTTGTCCTGTTGCTGGGCACCACTGAAATGAGTCTGGCCCCATCCTCTTGACACCCGCCCTTTAGATATTTATAAGCATTGATGAGACCCCCTCTCAGTCTTCTCCAGGCTAAAAAGACCCAGGTCTCTCAGCCTTTCCTCGTAAGAGAGGTGCTCCAGTCCCTTGATTGTCCCCGTAGCCCTCTACTGGACTCTTCAGCAGTTCCTTGTCTTTCTTGAACTGGGGAGGCCAGAACTGGACACAGTACTCCATATATGGCCTCACCAGGGCAGAGTAGAGGGGGAGGATAACCTGCCTCGACCTGCTGGCCATGCTCTTTTTAATGCAACCCAGGATACCATTGGCCTTCTTGGCCACAAGGGCACATTGCTGGCTCATGGTCATCCTGTTGTCCACCAGGACTCCCAGGTCCCTCTCTGCAGAGCTGCTTTCCAGCAGGTCAACCCCCAACCTGTACTGGTGCACAGGGATATTCCTCCCTATGGGCAGGACCCTACACTTGCCCTTGTTGAACTTCATTAGGTTCCTCTCCGCCTAACACTCTAGCCTGTCCAGGTCTCGCTGAATGGCAGCACAGCCTTCTGGTGTGTGAGCCTCTCCTCTCAGTTTTGTGTCACCAGCAAACTTGCTGATGGTACACTCTGTCCCCTCATCCAGGTCATTGATGAACATGTTGAGTAAGATTCGACTGAGTACTTATTAATTTTTTGAGTGAGGAGCCTTCTGGAGGTCAGATGCAGGGATGAGATTCATATAAATAATTTCATGTGGAGGGAAAAGAACCTAAATTAATAGGAGCTGCATCCAAGATAGAATTTTATGTATACATACAAAATGCTTTTAGAGCAGTGTAGACTTGCTCATATTTTTTTTTTTTTTTGTAATGCCAGATGGTGACTGTATTGTAAGTGGTGTTATCACATTACTGTAATCCAATTGGGAATATCATTTAAGCACAATCATTGGAAGTAACACAAGTGCAGCTGGTGGACAATACATTTATTTTTATTTTGGTCAAAAGAGAGAAGTGGTCAAAAAGAATGCGAGATTCAACCACCTGGGATTTTTCAGACAAAGACCGGGTGGGAGTCTGAACTCGGATATGAATCTGAATGTCATGGCTGGCTCTTGCCTGCATTTCAGACTGAAGTCCTATGAAAGCGAAGAATGCCTTTACTCTCTGAAAAGTTCAAACTCTGCTCTACACCCGTTTCTGACACAAAATTAATTCCAGATATGAACTCAATCCCCTAACTCTGCTTACCCTCTCCTCTCAGAAGTTAGACTTCACTCTTCTTCACATATCTAGGTGAGATTTGGTTGGTTTCATTTTTTGTGATTCCACAAGAGACTAAAGCATAGTAACAAACTGTGCCTAGCCCCAGCTGTTTGTTTCATTCTTCCTATCAACCCATAACAGGTGCTGAGTGTACCCCCTGCTGCGACCCCGCAGAAAGCAAACATCAGTCTATGCTTCTGCTCCCTATGTGTATTCCCACCCCAGGGTGACAGCATACTCTTTTGTGAAAGGACAAGACTGCTCAGTGAGAGCCCAGTGTGGTTTTTGGCAGCTGCAATCTGACGTGATGCATGCTGGATTCCCTTCTTGTAACAGGGGCACAAAGTGTGCTCAGGGTCTCCCACCTGACAATCTATTACAAATGCATTCCCAGCTAGAGGGGTGAGCTCAACACAACATGTAGTTTGAACCACTGATTCATCAGCACTTCTTATTTTTTTTATCAAAAATAGCTCAGAAAGAAAAAAAAAAAATTCTGAATGAATTTGTGAAGTGCAAATGATTTAAAAAACATGGCTAGGAAAAACTCTTCTTGTAACAAACTATAATAAATTAACATTCATATTTGTATTGTCTAAAATTTGACTAAAAATCCAAAGGATATGAGAAACAGAGCACTTCTGAATGAAGTTGAAACATTCAAAGGTATCGCAGGGTAGAAGATGTAGCTAAATTGGTTTCAATTCTTCCTACTTTATGGGCTTAATTTTTTTAACGCCATTGTGTGGCTCTAGTGACCCTACTTGATAGCAAAACAACTGAAAGGAAAAACAGAAAAAAAAGGAAGTGAAAGAGTACTGTGGAAGAAAAACAAGCAGCTTCTCAACCCTGGTAAATTGCTGTAGGTCTGTTATCTTCCGTTTAGCCACTGACAGTCAGACAGTGGGAGAGGAAGACAAGAATAGAGTTCATCCACTGCAAGGCTTGCCAAACAATCCTACCACCTTGTGTAACTGAGCACTTCTTACTCTGACTCCCCACAGTTTGTGTACATTCAGCTTTTCACTTTCAAGTGTTTCCTTCACTGGTCTCTGCAAAGCTCCCTCCATCCCACCCCCAACTTTCAAGCCCAGGGAACTGCTGTGGGAGGGAGAGAGCACATTTCCCTTTGTTGTGGGTTTCTCCCTACAGGCTCATCCAGCTTAGCAGATGGTAGTACACCAGACCTTTTCCTTTTTTCTTTCTTTTTCTTTTTTTTTTTTTTTTTTTTTTTTTTTTTTTTTTTTGCCTCTGATGCTAAGCATGATTTACAGGCCTGAGTTATTATTTATCATTATTCATTTTCTGTCACCAGTGCATTGAAGGTTAATAGAAATGCCAGCATGCTCACTGATTTACTTAGTAAAATATTTGTTCCAAGGTTTAGGTCAGATGATTGGTGTCTGAGAGAGCTTCAGGTTTATGCATTATGAAAAGCAAGCTGACTTGACCTTGAGCCACTAGCACTAGCACTATATATTACTTTAGTGGAGTGACCTTCAGAGACCCAAGACGCACTAGATGTATTCAACACATGTTTTCCTCTCCCATACTGCTGACATTGTATACATTCCAGCTGAACTTATGTAATGTAAGATGATACTCACTTTTCATCTAATGAATTTGGGTAGGATGACACGTTCAACTAAACTCCACCCCCCCCCCCCATCTCAGAGGTAACAAACTGCCTTTAAATCCCGGATGGACTGAGGCTCAGCAAGTACTTCAAGCTAATTGGCACACTGTCACGTGGAGCATCCGGTTCACCAACCCACACAGGAGACAGAGGGCCTAATTCTGACATTCACCACCCTGGTACAAGTCAGGAGTCACTCCAATGATGTCCACTGAATTAAGTGAGAGAAATACAAAGCCCATGGGCGAGAATTCACAAACTGGCAGGATTTATGCCTAGGTTATGATACTACTTAATACTTGTGTTAAAGTGGCATAATCCAGCCCTGCATGCCTCCTCTTTCTTTCTTGTCTAAATGGACCCTTACGTGCGGTGTGGTGTTGCCAGACAAGAATACACATATGCAAACAATGGTTATGGAAACTATTTTGTTATCCTTGATTTTCACATTGGCCCAGTCTTCCTCCTATTCTCACTTGTCCAGCAGTATATGAGTATCTTCAGATGACTTCTTTTTGTTACATTTGTTCAAACAAACAATGGCCACTATAACCAAAATGAAAAATCTTAACAACACTGAGATTTAACAGTTATTTAATTTGAAAGGCACTCAGTTTGCTGTCAGCTACACTGGGACAAAGCCAGACTAATTCCAGAGTCTTTAGTGGATCTACTCCAGATTTACATCAGCAAAAATAAGACCAGTGTTTGGCACAACATATATAGGTATTTTTTCCATCTCCACTTTAATTCTTCCCAGGTATCAACCAGAGAAATAGCATCCCTAAGAAGAATTAAAAGCAGAACCTTTTGCCTCCATACCCTATTAGGACAGAAACACCTTCTTAATTTTTCACTTCCCCCACACATGACATTTTGAGATAGCTGAGATTTATATAGGCAGATTTGGCAGCCTTTTCATATTTACTTACACTCAGAGATAAATCAAATCCAGAGCACTCTCTCCAAGAATAAGTTATTTGTTATCTGACTAAGTATGTGTTAGTGGATCAGACATAGGAAAGGTATTTCTATTATAACTGTGTTGTTTGGCTATGATTTACTGTGGTAGATATTATTTTTCATTCTTGATTATACAGTGTATTCTCTTATTGTCTTATGTATTTCAACACAGTTAGTTCCTGGGGAGGGTAAGGGGAGAGGGAAGTGGATTGGTGTTTGACACATTAACCAAAGAAAAGAAACTGAACCCCATCAGCAGGAGGAGAGAAAACTTAATCCTGCTAATGTTGAATCAAGAGCAATTAACCTCACCTGGAGTCCACCAAGAAAAAAAAGGCACCTCAGGAGAAAACATGGGTGAAATTCAAATTTACTACTGGATATCTACATTAATCCTACAAAAGTCCCTGAAAGGAAAATATTTAAATACTCTGGGTAGTAACTTAACACCCTTCTACTCTCCACTCTGACAAGGAACTGGATAACATCATTATGTTCTCAGGGTGCCCTAATTCTTTTAGTGACTTTACTATTCTTCCATTTAGAAGAACAGCATGCAAGCATTACATCTCCTGAGAGAAAGGTAGCTAGCACTATATTATCAACAGATTCTACTTTTAATGAGAAAAGACAGTCTCAGCATCACTCTCTTGCACTTCTTTGTACACCTTTTAACTGCGCTGTCTTTTTTTTCAGTTCTCTGAGTCCCAGTGCAGCTTCACACTTGGGTCTTACCTCAGAGTAGCAGATTCCTCCGCCATAAGCAGACTGAAGATTTCCCTAAGACCGTATCTTTTTCATCTTTCATCCAAGTTGACATTGTTTCTCATCCAGAGAAATGTAGGACTACTGATTCCAAGAATTCAAGTTGTGGTGAGTTACTCCTCTTCAAAAATCAAAACATTAAAAATATAATAACTTATGTAGCAGAATTAGAAGGGATCTTGCGGAGGGGCACAGGATTAGTTAATTTTTAAGCTTTCCTTCAACAACAAGAAAGTCAAAGCTATTACAAACCTAAAATTAACTCCAAGAGCAGAGTTTTGGTGAGGATGTGTAATCTCTTAATGAAAGTAACTTAGATGTCCATCCTCTTTACTCGAGAATTGTGTAAAATAAAACAATAGCAGCATTTAATAATATGAATCCTTCAGCCTACACCATCAGCATCAACAGAATTGCTAGCATTATCCCCCGTAACTTAGCTGTTAGTCTAGTACTTTGGTAGACAGCAGTCCCCATGTGCTGCAGTAAACGGCACTCTACACACCTGCCTCAATTTCCTTCTTCTTTTTCTTCAGCAAGACTTATTTTCCTCCTCTTTTTAGCCAAAGATAGGTTCATCAGTCTGCTCACGTTACAGTACATACTAGGTTTGGCCCCAGAGGGCTCTTGACTAACCTGTTCTGTGTTCCCTTTTTTCCTTGATCCATCTCCTGCAATTTCAAGAACTGATCTAGAAAGATTCAGAAAAGTAAAGAAAATATATACCAAGAACCAAAACATTTTTAAGCACACCTATCTACCAAAGCCATAAAGTATGATAGATGCTTTAAAACTAAATGTATGTTAGTCTGGCTGCTGGAGACACCGTAGAAGATAAAACACTCCTCTCAATAACAAAAATACTAGGGAGAAACTCATATCCTGTGCACTCATGTGGTATTATTTACTGTTTCTATTAAAGTCATTCAGAAAAATCCCTTCAGAAACAGAGCTGTACAAACTCACATGAAAAGTCACTGCCCTCCAAGCTCATGCTCCAGAGAACAATATTAGTGTCTCGGTTCCAACCTAAGTACCTAATGATGGCCAGGTTTTCAAACCCCTCAGAATCAATGTCTGTGATATGCACAGCCAGATTTCAAAGATCTAGATATGCTGAACTAGCAAGACTTTTTTTAATCTACCCTCCCCTCACCCACTTTCCCTTCCATCCCCTGCTCACCATCAGCTTGGCTTCTTAATTAGCTGCACGATAGAGAACTGAGCTTTGGAAAAATCTGTCATTGTCTGGACATGTTGGGCCCTTCTGACAAGCTAGATCTAAGAAATGCAAACAGTGATGAAGCAAAAGAGGGTCTGAGGTAAAAGTCAGAGGAAACCCAACTCTGATGTGAATGGCAGCTAATTAGACCTAAAGGAAAGAGGAGGAGTGTGTTTAAAAATTTACACGATTATGTAAATCGGTCAGCCATTAAAAAAAAAAGTAACTGAAAATCACATCAATTACATTGATGTCTGTGAGCCTCTTTCATCTACCTACTGAAGCTGAATTCTTGCCCCTTCCCCACCTTCCTCTGTGTTGTGTTACTCCACTAGCACCGTTGCTGCTGTGTTTGTATTTCAGACACAGGGCACTGTAATTTTTGAATACCCTGAGGTTAATCCAAAAGGATGCTTCATGACGAAAACCTGGTCATTATTATATTATCAGCCCAAATTCACTAAGTTATAATGAGTATGTACAATTTCAATTGTCTCAATAGTAAATAGCCGTAAGAGCTTGGAATTTTAGTGTGCAACTTCACACAACAGACAAAAACACATAACACCCTGACAAACACAGAATAAAACTAGATAATATCTCCCATCTTGAGCTAAGCCAAGGTGCTAAAGTCATTGGATTCTGCACTTCACCTCTACAAAGAGCTATTTTCAGGCATTTAGAGGATAAAGGAGCGGCAATATCTAAGTGAGTAGTGTCATTAGTTTATCCTGTATTTGCCTTTCAGGACTATGAAATATCTCATAGGATTTTCACTTTGTTCTTTAGGAATCATTAAAATACACCTAATAAAAATGATTATTTAAAACTATTTAAGAATAAAATAAAAACTCCTTCTGTATTTTTGTTAGAAGTACAAGTCATGATAGTAGAAGTCTTAGGTACTATTAATTGCTCTTTGACAACTCACCGTCCTGAGGTATTGGAAATCTGTTACTTGTTTCAGGCATAGTAGTTGCTCACTTAGCCATAAGTTTCCTGCAAGTAGCATTGATGTTGTTGGCAGTTAGAATAAAAAAGCTAAATTATCAGGGTAGCATCACAGATGATGGTGGGTAAATTAAGCTCATTTAATTTGCCATTTCATGCTAAATCACTTGGCTTGTTTATAAAATCCACTTCACCATGGGACTGAAATTCCCCAGAATGGGGGTCAATAGGAGTTCTGCAGACAAAATAGCAATACTACCTGCTGACCACTCTTTACAGGCTAGATCAAATTGATTTTACCTTTATGCTTGAAATCATTCTTATGAATACAAGGAAAGCATTGAAACCTCTTTTCTACTGAAGAGAAAGAGTGCACTGAATGATCTGACATGTGAAGACAGTGAAGTGCTTTCCCTAGAAATGCAGAAGCAAAGAAAATGATGACAGCAATACTACTGAAGGGCTACAGAGCTGACCCACAAAGAATCTGCCAAAATCTTACTGTTACCTTTTGTAACAATTCCTGTGAGCTATAAAAGGTGAGCCTTTTGGACCAAAACTGAGTTTAATTTCTATACACTGTAGTATAACTGAGGTAGTATTGTTTAAACACAGCTCCTTATTTTCAGGTCTTGCTGGGCTGCAGAGTAGAAACAGGATATAGTTCTTAATGAGATGTGAAACAGATGGCCTTTCCCCTCAATAATACTGAATTTCCATCACCCTTTCCTACAGACAATCTCCAAGTGCTTAAAAAGACCTTAAATGCGTTAATACACACACCACCTTTGCGAGGTGAGCGCTGTCAGTCCCTCTGGCGTGGGGGAGCCATGATGACAGAAATGCCGATTTCCCGGCAGTCACTCAGCAGCATCCCTGTAGCAGGGCTTGGAAGGGAACCCAGCTCTCCATGGCTGCTTGCCTGGGCTGTGCACACCACAGGTCACTCGCACACTCTCTCGCATTCTTCCTGCTAAAACAGTGAGCTGTATATCCAAAATCTGAAAGCTTTTGTTCCTTGAAAGCTTGATTAAACTAGTTATGGCTCTATTGTCATGGTCTGAAACAACATACAGACATAGCAGACATGTTTCTGGTTTTAAGTACGATAAAGTCAGTGCTTACATTTTTGTTAGCCGGCCTAATTATCGTGTGTCCTCTAAAACTCTCTGTTGTAATTACCACTCACCATACTGACACCTACTGCTAAGGAGAGTGCTGATCAGCTGCAGGGTTTCTTTACTCCTGGACCCAGCCAACAAACTGCATGTGACACCAACAGATGTTTCTGGTTTTAAAACAGTGGGAACTTCATGAACCGTTTTCCCCAACCTCCCAGGAGTAAATGCCACCATAGTTGAAAAGTTGGAAACGTTTGTCAGGCTCTGAACAAAGCTGTGAACGAATGCTACAGTAATTCACTACTTCTACAGTCCATTTTTTTAAAAAACAGTGGATAAGACTACAGAAAAGACCATTAGTAAAAGCAGTACTGTGGGGGGTTTGCCAGTACAGGCTTTGTGTTATCTACATATGTATTACAGCACATGGAGAAACAGCTAAGGAGAATATCACTCTAGAGAGTGTTTGTAACGCAGTGTCTTTTGTAAGGGAATACCCATTAACTCACAGGGCTGTTCTGAATTGTATTTGCAGCATAAAGGGAATAGCTTGGCTCAGATTCCATAGCTGTAACTGTACAGGGAGAGGGGAGGAAAAAAATCAATAAGTTCAGTGTAAGCAAGTCAGAGCAACCTTTAAAATAATAAGACAAATCAATTTATTTAACAAATGTCTTTATTTCCAAATGCCATTGTTTTGTGCTTTCTGCTGTCATTGCCCATGACATTTGAGAAAACTTGGCTCTTAGTCATTTAGGTGCAGCAGAAATTATCATGTAACAGCCACGTGAAAAGATTATACATTCACCTCAGTGAAGATCTGCTGTAGCAACCTTGTCCTGTGGGGTAAAGAGGGTTTAGGAGGTGGGGGAAGGCAAGGAAGACAAGTTTTAAATATGGACAGAAAAGCCCTACTTTATTACTATATACAATGAAAAGTAATTACAGAGAAAAATGAAAGCTGCTTCTTGCTGTTAGCAGGAGGAATAAGGGAATTCTGTTCCTTTTTAAAGCTTGGAGTCCATTTTGATATAATTGGTTCCAGAATTATTTATGACATTAATTGCTGCATTATCGACTGCCTGTCAGCTCTTCTGGCAGTTAGTCCATCTTTCTTACCACAGAAAGCCAGCTCAGCCCAAACTAGACTGACAAGCTAATTATACCCATCTTCCCCTTCAATGACAAATGCTGCTCATCGGAAACCTTTCTAGAAATAAGCTTTCATTCTTTCCCCTTTTTCCTGAGCCAGACACAACCGATATCTCAAGGTACAGATCACAGCTGAAACTCTGCTCACAGGGCTATTAGCTCTGAACATCTCACTTGAGCCAAAAAACCTAAGCATCTTATGTTATCAAACTGTATGTCATTCCCGGATGCTAGTTTTCAGTGGATGTGCACTGGGCCATAGCTGTCACTCAAAGCCATGGCAGACAGAGCAAACCTGACTGCATTAGCTGGGCCCCTCTTAACAGCTGAGGCAGGCCTCTGACAGCCATTCCAAGGCTCAGAAGAAAGACTTTGTATTTCCCTCATGTAAACTTCCAGAATCAATATTTTACAGCTCTTATTTCCCTTTATTCCACAAATGGAGGGTGACATTGCTCAGAAAAAAGTTCCTTTGGAGCAAGGAAATCAGGAGTACTGCTGTGAGGGGGCAGACAATCTGGAAGTGAGGGGAAATGCCAGAGGAAAAGAAAGGACCTGGTCAACACAACGATATCACCTCCATCGGAGCTCAGGATCAGGCAGCCTGGTGCCCTGGACGCATACCTGTTCAGGGCCTTGGAGTTGTTTTGCCATAATGTGAGCTGGTGTGAACTTTTATGCACCACCTAACACAAAGCCAGTTGTTCTCTTCCATTTTTCAATATTTTATATATAAATAGAAATATATATATATATTGTATATTTATTCAATATTTTATTTTCAACCATAAGGGTTTTAAGCATCTCTGGGGGTTATTTTGGGGTTTTTTTCATTTCTTTTAAAGATTAGGCTCTGGAACATCTACACTGTGACAGAACCTGTCCATTCTTAACAGATTTGGGTCCCATTCACATAGAGGCCAGAGTAGTAAAAATGATGACAAACACAACACTGACCTAGGTATGCACTCATCAGTACCTATTAATTAGCCCTCCAGTTCAGTTCTTGTCTGTCGAAGAATTCGAAAGGGATGTGGTGGCTGGTAACAGGGCAGGGAGTCAACGTCTCTTCTGGACGGAAACAACCATATACATATCATATATGTACACTATGTACAGCTGATACAGAGTGAATTTCCATCCAATTTTTACAGAACAGGGTTCAGCATCACAATTGGTACTAGCAGGCACCCCCTTCACAGGTAGTCTCCAAATAAAAAACAGATACTGAATTATACCCCTGCCTAGATGAAGCTCTTTCAGATCAGAGACAAGGGATGCTGGTGGCAGTACAACGCAAGATAGCTAATCTTACCACTACCTAAACCTGCTATCCAATGCGCTCAATCTGACAGCTATCAGCAGCACTAAATTTACTGAAATTGTACTGTGAATTTCAACTAAATAAAATTGAGGTCAATATTTCAGCAGGCCTATAGTTAAAAATGGCCGTGGATGTTACAGTTGCTGTGGTAACTTCTCATTTTATTCAATAGCACAACAAGAAGTTGCACGGACCTGCATAAATGGTAAGAATGCCAATTAAAATGACCACAGGGCTGCCTTAATTTGCATCCCGTCCTTTTAGATCCTTATTTCAGAAAACACTTTCAGTTGTTTGCTTAGATTGAACAGGCTCCTGGAGGTTTTTTTGCGAACACCAAGTTGCCACGCAAAGTGGGGGCTGTAGTTGAGTAGAAGTCTTGTGCATTTTACACTTTTTCTAGGTAAAGTCCACAGGAAAAACAGCACATAAATTGAGTCTGAAACTTTACAAATTGGCTACTTAAACCAGGCCACACCTATAAATTGCACAGTGCTGTAGGCCATCTTTCTTTAGACACTATCTTTCATGACAAGACCTAGAGGAGAGAATTGAGAACCCGATAAACAGATTAACTGTTAATTGTGGAGCAAGTAAGAAGACAGGAAGTCATGTAAACCGTCTGCTCAGTAGATGATACAGCAAAGTTTGTGCCAGTGCTTTGTGTTTTTCTATTACACGTTACCCAGTATTGTGAGCCGAAAGCTACTGCATTTATGGGATTCCCAAGATTTTGAAAAGATAGGAACTGCATCCCTGGTATTTTTAGACAATTTTCAGAATCAGACCAATTGTGACAACAAGGATCGCTTCTAAAGTTCTGAAATGCAAACATGGCAATTTCACTTTGATTCACAACAGCATATGCAATATATTATATTTCTGTATATTTAGTAAGGTAATTTTAGTTCTAGATCATGTTCATATTAAACACAAATAAAACTACAGTAAAAACAAATGACTACTCATGTGCTTGAAGTAAACTCTGTGAGATATAAATTGTTTATAAATGCAGTGAGATTCCTTTTTTTTTTCCTTAGTGCTTGGCATTCTGAGAGCATGTAAACCACCAGGAAGTTATAATTAATATGATATATTATAACTCTACAGGTTTTGTTATTGCTGGCTAACCCTAAACTTTTCTTCCCCTATTATCTATCATTTTTTCTATCATCTTACTGTCTACAATTCAGAGTAGCTGATAGAAAATTGTCTGCTTTTTTAAGTTTCATTGTTCCAGTGGTCTTTATAAAGCTTATTCATATTAAGCACTAAACACCTTTGCAGAACACTAAATACTCTAAAAGAGAAAAATATATTTTCCTGTAAAACCATCAGTAAATATATAAAGTAATACTTAGATAGCATGTCAGCATTTCTGCCCAATACCATAATGAGGTGATAAGTTACTTCAAGAGCACTAAGAATAGTAGCCTACTGGATTTTCATTTGTTGAGGTTAGATGAATAGCCTTATGCTTTAAAAGAGTACCTTCCACCACCAAAATCAGTGTATGCTTTAAGGACTCATTGACAGCTGAAATAAAGTCACTAGGGCTTGTATACTGCTGACCTTGATAGCTTTTTAGTTTAAAACATTTTAAAGGTACATGTACAACGACATTGGAGAGGGAGCAAAAAAAGAAAGCAAATGCCAGGAGATCTAATAGAAGCAAGATGCATTTGTTTTTGACTTCTAATTAATCAAGATAACATCTCTTTCAGCCATTAGACAGTAAAATCAATAACCTGGGCAGTCTGACTGCCAGTTAGACTTATACACCAACACCTATTATTGGCAAAACTGTGATGTATTTAACCATTTCATCCTTTATTATATTAAAAAAGGTAACCAACCTCTGTGAGAGAGCAGAGGAAAAAGCCCAGCACCACAGTAAGTTGCTTGCCCATTCGTGGGCAAATTTCCCCCTAGTGCCCCTCCAGATGCTCTCCTCCGAAACCTGTTTGTAACTGCTACTTTCACTTACTGGAGTGACTGTTACAGAAATAAACCAAAACAATCCCCAAACCTCAGCTGCAACACTACTAGATCTCAAGGGAAACTGGAAATTTGATGCTTCTGGGAATCAGTGATACTCTGAGTTAAGCAGAAAATACTACAAATAATGCTGTTATAACAGTGCTGCGCAAAAAGAGATGGCTCCTGACCGGAACAAGAGGCAGATCTCAGAAATCATTGCAGTGGTTTCATTTCAGAGGCAAGTTAAATGGATTCTTTTATATAAACTGCCTATGGTGGGGTCCTGCAACCTCTTCCCCTGGTCAATAATCCCATTAAGTCTGTGACATTCCTACAAAAGTGCCAAATCTTGAAATCTTTTCTCATTAATTAGCTCATTTCCCAAACAATCTCATTGAATTTAGACTTTTTAATCAATGCAGAAAAAATGCCTAACTCCCAAAAGAAGAAAAGATCCAGGCCATTTTATCTAGTTTTAGGAAGTCTTTCAAGCTTTAGCCTATTTTAATTTATGAGACTTAAAGGGGAAAGCTTTTTCTAAGACTGACATTTTGAAGGCCACAAAAACTTTGAAAATCTACTTCTTTCCACTAGCCAGACAACCAGTGCTGGTATCAAGCGTCCTCAACAGACTAGTAAAACTACTAACTCCACTCTGGACCTGCAGTTAAGGGTGCTCCATTAACCTATAAAATCTAGTCGACGATGTTGTGACTTATTGTTGTGAAGCACAAGTTTCTTTTCCTTCCTCATCCCTAGCAAAGACTTTTTTCCAACTGAATCTCCGTTAAACTAGATTTACCATTGGAAGTCTTGACTCTACAGATTAAATATATAAAGTTATTTAAAAAAATTTTACTAGAAAGTACATGTATAGGAAATGGTGGACATTCTGGAGTGGCCCCAAAAAACTTTATGGGGTTATTTGTTTTCATTCCTACCCACAGGTTGCCATTAAAAACGTCTTGAGCCAAAAAGTGTTCCTAGAAAAGACGGGGTCTTTGTAATCGGCATAAAATAAGCAAAGTGCAACATAGCTCAACGTATTAAATCAAATAATTTAGCATATGCATGTTTAACAAGGACAATACAAACAGACAAGTAATTATGATAGTAAAGTGTTTTCATGCTATATTTGTCTTTTTCTATTCTTCACAGTGATCAGATGTACAGTTAATTACACTTAATAATGATAATTATGGCTTTACAGTGCAGCAAATTAACTCAATCAGACATTTCATAATGCATAGGGTGCTATGGAAGTTATTACAGCAAAAGAGAAGTATTTAAAATCAACATTGCTCTCTAGGGGTCTTTTGACTTATCTTCCTTTGCTGTGCCACCAATCTATTGTACAGTGCAGGGTAACTCCCATTAAGGCAAATGGGAAATCCCTAGCTTACATAAATCCTCTGGAATTATCTGGCAGAAAAGAAAACTCAGTTTCTGTTGCAGTGAGAAATAATAAACTTATATTGCTGTCGAGTATGCAAACACATTCTGCAATGACACAAAAATGAGCAGATGGAATCCAACATGATAATTTGAATGAAGAGTCTCTCTCCTGCACTCTAGTCTAGTTTCTTTGAGATGACAGCTCATTTATGGTAGAAGGAAAGAATAACCACGTCCTGTCTACAACAGGAGGGTGATACACAATGAAAAAACAAACTTAGGAATGGGCTTTCTGCCACAATCTTAACTCTGCCCCATGGAACACAGTTACTACCAAAGATCATTAAACACTTACACATGATTTATGAAGATTGCCAACTATAGCCACCAATATTATCCAAACTGTTCTAAAAGAATATTTCTCCACCTACTAGTCCCTTTTATACTGTTCATCGTTGTCATTACTGTAAAAGAATGAGGCATTGCCCACGCCTTTTGCCCTCTACACCTTTCTTCTTACTAGTTTAATTTGCTGTTGTTAATTTCTAATTTCACTGTGTGTAGGAACATAATACATACAAAAGCTTTTGTTGGAGGAGGTAGATGTACAGCCACAACATTTCCAGAATCCAAGCATCTTAACAGGAGGACTTTACAGTGTCACCAAAAAGAGCAAAGAATCTACCATCTCAGCTTACACCACACTCTCCCATTTCAAATCTTTTGTGCATCCATCTCCATGACACAGAACTGGTCCACAGCCTCGGCAAAGCAATTTCAAATGCCATTCTCTGACAGCAATAGAACCACCTTGTGCCACTGTAAATGGGGACAAAGGGGTGTGGTTTGCCTCTCAAGATGCAACTTGACTTGTCATATAACAGTACTGATTTACATTTATGCTGTTAGTCAGGCCCAGCTGAAACATGACCAAGGCTTATTTCCTCTGCGAGGTGCCATTAAGAACGATACATTACCTGGGTTTTGGTCTGGTATCCCTGCAGGCCTCGACTGCAGATCTTCCAGGAGGAGAATTTTGGAAGTGAGCCCGATGTTCCATGGGAGCTGTATCTTACCTGTCACATGCAGAAAGGACAGACCTTCAAGCTAACCTGTTATCCCCTTCACCGGTACTGTGGGGAAATATCTGCCCTACACAGACAGTCTGTGTGGGCAAGCCAGCAGCTACCTGCTCCGTGCCCTAGCAACACTGGTGCCTGCTGCAACCTCCCCACTGAACTATGAGCCTCACCATTCTCTAAGGTAGACATGGAAAGAGGTTCACCAGGTGAATACCTCATGAACATACCCTCCAAGGCATATGAAATCATAGGAAATGGAGAGGTCCAGTTCTCAGCATCCTTTTCTTCCAGAGGGCAACCAAGTCAACCAAGTTTGAATGTCACTGTAGCTAGCGTTAAGATTGTCAAAGGGAGAACCTCAAAACATTCAGAGTTCGGGTCTAAGTTAGTACACTAACTTGACTTCTCCTAAAGCTTTGTTTTACAAGAGAGGAGAAAAAAGGGGTCTTTTGGGATATATTGTTTTCATTTTTCTGGCCTAGGATAGAAATATACCAATATATGTTTTTTACAATGCTTTCAAGCTTTTGGCTCTGCTGTTGGATGGGAAGATAAAGAGAAAAAAGACTGTTTCAAAAATATTTTTGAACTTCAGACAACAAAACAATACAACATTCCTTCCCACCAATGTGATGGATAGATGGGCAGTAACAAATATATTTGTTCAATCCTCTAATAAAACTGTACAAAAAAACGTGTCTATTAAACACATTCCTTCATTGAATCTTCCCTTCCACCACCATAATGTGTATAATGTTGTGAATGTCTTACGAGTCTGTTTTAACATATAGAAAGAAGCACTGTTAAACCCATGCTTCACTTATCACTATGCCTAGGTAGCCAAAAGATTTAAGTAGAAACCAGTCCAATAGCCTGTAGGTACCACTGACTTTTTAATACAAAAGATTTTTTATTGTTTTTCAACTTCAACTTGCCAGGGGATTCGCATTATCAGAGGCTGATCGTATTTGGAAAATGCTAAAATTGAATCATCTGTATTCACCTCCCAGGCTGCTAAATGGAAAAGCATGCCCTATGTTAAGCTGGAAGTTAGATGAGGAGCAGGCACTCATCCCCTGCAATCAATGACAAGCTAATGGGCTGCTGACTATAAATTCTCTGGAAACCTAGATGCGAAGCTCCTGATTCAAGTGATCTGTGCTGCAATCCTTGAGCCATTGCAGACACTCAGTTTTATTTACACAAATATTTTGGGCCAGCATTAAAAGGTGCACTACTTGAAGAAGATGATAACTCAAAAAGAATGTTATTTTATGCTGCCCGCACCTCAGCTTTACAAGGATATAATCAGAAATGAAGGTTGTAAAATATCCAGAGGTAGTACAATCAATAAACTGTCAATTCTTTGGTACAATATTCATCATTATTGGCTGGATCCTAAGCTAATGTAAATAAATAATATGGGCCATGCACGACAAGTTGCTTCATCAGTGGCTGAAGCCTTTTTGTCTTTATATGTTTTGATTATTAAGGAGTATCTTTGGCAAGTCAGTGCTATTTCTGAGTAAACAGTCATGTATTTGGGTCACCCTTAGAGAAAGCTTGAAAGACTTATCCTTCTGACTTGGGGGAAAATTGCAGAAAAAAAGGGTGCTGACCTCCTGTCTGTCTACTTGGTGGCTGGTAAATGTTAGCACAGCTTGATAATATCAATTAGACTGGGAAGCTTTATTTTAAGTTTTTTGAACTATCACTACTGCCTGTGTCCATTTGTCTTTTTTATTCTCTAGATGTGCCATGACAAGGATTAAATGCGACACACACCAAACTTTGAATGTCCCGCAGCCAGTTCCAATGGCTTGGATGCTGTCATTTCGAGCTACATCAGGAACAGTGGCTCAATGGCTGCATCTGTGACACATGTCAGAAACTTTTAAATGTCTGCTCTTTTTTTCATCAGGATGCTTCTGTATCCTAGCTAGGGAAGAGATGACATTTTGTGTTTGGGTGGAACTTGTTGTGGTTCCCTCTTCCTGCCTCCTCTAACTGTCAGCCTGAGTTTCCCCTAAACATATCAAAATACAGACAAATAAACCTTGTCATTTAGAAATATATTCAGTAGTAACCATGCTTGAAAACAATGTTTTAGGAGGAACTTGGGCACATTTTCCTCATAGAATGATGCGCTACACAAAACACAGCGCTAGGCTATTTCTGACCTTTGTTGTGTGCCGCCTTAGAAGATTGATGTGCACAACTCAGATACACATGAATTCCTTAACATTTCTTTTCTTTTTCCATTAAAGTGGAATAATTTGGCATATAAAATACACAGTGTATCAGGGTGTTTTTTCAAGGCTTGGAAGAATTAACATTTTGATAAGAATACATAGTTTAAGGGTAGAAAATGGATCTGCTAATGGACGCTAAGGGGTCTCAGGGCGGGACTCCAGGAGTTGAAAACACAATTCAGAAGAAGAAGAGAGCAGTCTTGTATCATTATCATTCATTTAGAATAAATACGTGTCATTTTTAAGATCAGATTGGGATTTCTTTGTCTTTCAAAATTAAAAAAAAAAAATTAAAATAAAAGCCTAAAACTCTGGACTCCTTGATTATGACATTTTCCCTTTGGGTTTAATTGATATAATAAATCGTCATTTTTCTTCCTTTTCCTTGGGCAGCCTGAGTCCTTCAGATTCTCTTAGAGTTATTTGTGACTGTGTATGGGCAGCCAGACATGTTTCACACAGTTAAATGCTGTGTAATTTTACTCTGGGGCTCTCTTTGCCCATTTCAACTGGGCGCGTTTCAGCTTTCAGATTTGACTAGCTGTTGGACTTAAAAACCCATTATCTTCTTAAAATAATTATTTGGGCTCCTGATTAAACTGATTTTTAAAAATATAGAAGAGAAACACAATGATGGCACATGAGCACGCAGTTTAACCTTGTTTTTTTGAAAATTACCATATATGCCCATTTCCCTACTAGTCCTAGAGGGATCCTAGAGGGATTGATTGCTTTTTAGGGGCAGCACGCTGCCTATTTACATCTGACTGTGGAGAAAGCTGGGCTCAGATGGAAGATGCTCATTTAGCAGAGGGTAACCTGAGACATTGCAGTGGGCATTGTCAAATCTCCAAGTAAAATACAGCCCCTCTCCCTCCGGATGGATGAGCACCCCAGTCCTCAGTGCTGCGCCCAGCCTTTGCTGGGTACCCAACACACTGTGCATTCAATCCTGACCTTCAGGGGCCCCCAGTTTTTTTTTTGTATTGGTTTTCCTCTGAGGCACTGCCTGAAAGACCATAATTCCAAACATAAAAATTCATTAGCTTCTCTTAAACTCCAGGTCTATTAAACTCCAGGTAAGTTACTTCAAAAGCAAATGCTTCTGCAGTCACCTTTTTCTTTGCTGCACTGAAGGGTAAATGAAAAAGTTAATACCAAACAAAACATAGAATCATATAACCAGAACTATCACTGCACACAGTCAAGAATTTACTTTAGCATTCCATATAATTAGATAATCAGTGAGCGAGTAGCAAAGGAAGGTGGGAAGGGCCAGAATACATTTATTACTCTCAATTACACAGCTATGGTTAGTTAAGGATAAACAAGATTCAAACCTTTCATGACACTACCTTTGTTCTCTGTGGGGATGAGGAGAGAGAGCCTTCCAGCAGGAGATGAGACTTCTCATACAAGGTAACATTCTGCGTTCTAGCCGAGAGCTACTACAATTTATGCAAGTATGACCCAGCCCGGATTAAACAAGAAAACATAGCCACAGCTTTCTGTTGCACTTACAGATATGTTTTCAAATACATGAGCAGGAGGGATGCATGAAAATAACTTTCAGAAAATATGGCATACCGTGGCCTCAGATTCAAACTGCTCAAAAAAGATACAACTGTTATCATTGCTATTTATGTTGGAATGCCCTCAAGGGTTAATTTTAACAGTGGCATTAACAGTCACATTTATTTAGGTTTACTAAGGATAGGAAAAAAAATGTTTTAAATATAGCATTTTGTAGAAAATAAAAACAGAGTGAGAACACAATTCTTTTGGTATATGTTACTGCAACAGACCTGGGAATGTTTTAGTTAACTAAGTCTCAGCATCCTCTCAGGTAAGCTATATTATTTCAGTAGAGAAACTAGGACATGTATTTTTATTCTAGTAACTTTTTAAAAGTAAACCATTGAAATAGGCACAAACTGAAGCCACCTATCCTGTCTCATAGTCCTGAAATCTACACTCCTACCTTCCTCTAAAACATTCACTAGCACAATCTGAAGGTCTAGAACATTTGTTCAAATTTCAAAAATTTCAGTGAAGCTGCCCTTCCAGTTAGGTACCATGAGAACTGCTAAGCCTCAAAACCCAAATGGCAAATGTAGCAGAAAACCATATAGACTAAATCCTTCATGTTTTGATTACAGAAAAAACACAACCCAAATGCATCAGACTTCACTAAATTCTTAAATATAATTACTTTTGGAATAATTAAAATTTTGTAAAGTAATACTGATTTCCATTTTGATAGATAACAGAATGTTTCCACTGTCTAAAGCTCCAGAAATTTATCAGCTAGCAGCTGCCTCAGAACTAATGAATCTGGGCTTCTTTCCTAGCACAGGTCATAGACGTTCATTTTTTATTTCACATTTTGATTCCTTGTGTTAGAGACCCTCTTCTAAAGAGTATTTTGATGGCCCATAAGAAAGTGCAAACCATTCCAGCATGGAGCTGAAACTTGTGCTTGCTTCTATATTGCCACTAAGTACTTCTTGGTGCAAAAGTGAATGTGCAAATGGAGCAAAACATTCGAAGGTACAGCATCCTGTTCCTGGCTCTGTTAGTTTAAGGCAGACCTCTATTTTCTCCTTTTATATTGGGTGTGCATTCCTATGTTTTGTGATATTTGCTCCTACTGCCATTGATGTTGAAAGCTTTGCCACTGACATGAATGGAAAGAGGATAAGACTCAGAATGTGCTTATGATATAAACTTGTGATTAACATTAACAGCTGGTAGGGTTTTTTTACTCTTAAGCCTCATAAATACAGCTGAGAAAGCATTTATCTGAAAGTGGAAAATGAGGGCTTAGCTAGAGCTGTGCAAACCTTTCATAATGAAACCCAGAACTAGCCTGATTTGAGGGACTTGCTAGAGGTTTGACATTCAGGCCAGGTTTGCTAACCCCTCAGTGAACATAGCTGATTTACAGTTTCAGACAAAAACCACATACACCTCAGTAGTGGTTTTGGCTGAATGATGCTTTCAGCTTTTGCTCAAACTTGAAACTTATTGGGTGTGAACCCACAATAACCAAAACTTATTAAAGAAAAAAAAAAAAAAAAAAAAAAAGATTGGCATGAACACCTCGTGGACAGAAACCACCCAAGACTCAGACACTCAAGTACAGCAAGCAGTAGCTGGGGGGGAAGGTATGTTAGGTATTACAGATGTTGAGATCTTGCAGCTCCGCCATCATCTGAAGTAACAGCCAAAGAGGTGTGTAATCAGTGGAGCTCAAGCTAACCATATCAGGCACCAGTTGATAACTGCAGTTTATCCATATCACTTCCACGTGCACTGACATTTCCATCGCCTTTTAAAATATGTCCATTGTATAGTAGGTGGTGATTTGGTGGTTTGGGAAGTAGCCAAGGAAGGAGACTCAAAGTATAGTGAACTTTCTTCCAAAATTGATGTTGAAATTTGGCTACCTGAAACACATTACAAGTCATGGTTAAATCAGTAGGGTATTAAAA
Organism: Burhinus oedicnemus; assembly: GCA_008921705.1. Lineage (NCBI taxonomy): Eukaryota > Metazoa > Chordata > Aves > Charadriiformes > Burhinidae > Burhinus > Burhinus oedicnemus. Next base: position 976,727 of record VFFE01008282.1, on the reverse strand, counting down.
AGGAAATGACTCTTGAGCAGAGAAGTTTTGCTTTTCCCCTCTCTTGCATTGTAATCCTCTGACCAGCCCTAAATTGACTACTAAGCTAAAGGAAATTAAAGAAAAGATGAATAAAATATCTCAAGCTGGGCCAAATTCATCCCCAGTGTAGCTTAGCTCAAGTAGAGTTAAATCAATGGAGTTCCACCAGGGATGAATTTGGCTTATTGCCAAAAGGAAATGAAGCAACTATGCCCTCATTTACAGCTATCAACTTAAACAGAAATTTCATTATATGGGAATTTCTGAAAACAATTCCTAGGTAAAAGAAAATTGGTAAGGTTGAACAGCACGTGTGTTTGAAAATTCCCTGAAGTCAACAACTGTCTGCTTATTCAGTAGATACACTGAATGCTAGATAATTGAGTGCACACATCGTTGCAAAGGTCTTATAAAATCAGAGAAGCCTATAAAATGAACAAGCAGATTGTCTTCAGAAATCTCCTTTCTTTGTTTTCCTATATTGAATCTTAAATATTCAGTTGCAAAAATAGTGTTAATTTAAAAGTAGGAGGGCAATTACAGATAAAAATTATGCCACCAATATCAATTTCAGTTACCTTGGTGTTATTTGGTTTTCCCCATTCAAATGTAAAAGTAATGTAGAATTTCTTAAGCTGTGCTCTTCTGCCACTGATTTTCTCCAGAGTATGATCTGAAGAGATTCTGTGAAACTCCTCTTTACTTCCAAATACAATACTGAGATAAAACTTACATTTAATATTGACATGTCCAAACAGATTCCTTCCTATATCTTTATTATAAAACTATAATACCATAAGGATATACTTCTGTTCTAAGAGGACCTATGGAATTGTGGATGAGAGGTGAGATGATCTGTTTAAAAACTTCTAGATTAAGATAAAACTAGGTTTAAAAACTCCTTGACTTTACAGTTTCTGGTTTTGAATTGGCAGCAAAACTTTCAATCAGAATGCAAAATATTTGCAAGAAATTTTAAACTTGTGCTGGGAGGTTGTCCTGAACACATTTAGGAACTTGCTGCCACAGCCCAAACATTGCATGTAATGTGATAATGTAGAATATATTTTGCATTAAAACCTATGAAAACAGCTAACCTAGAACTAAACATATTTTCCAAGATTCTGTTTCCTTAAAATGCTGAGGATGCTGAGATGATGATGATATTTTGTGAATGTGCCATGACCACGACTTAGCTTGTCCTTAAAAATATCTGCTCCTTGAAGGCTTGTGAAAATCCTGATCTGAAACCTTAATCTAATTGTCAGCAACTCTAAGAAAGGGTCAGCTTCAGGTTGACAACACCACCAGAGGCAAGTCCATCAGAGTCACCTAACCTAAAAGGTAACTTTTAGAAAGATTCAGCTGCTTTAGTACCGCATACAGAAAATATATTAATCCAACCATCTTTGATGAAGTAGGAGTGCTGGGCATATCCTGCACGTTCTCACATAACAAACACCAAAGAAAATACTCTTAAAACTACTTAAGAACAAGTTATAAATCATTGGCAGAAGCCATTTTCTTGGGCCTAACACCCATATAATCCAAGACCTTGGTAGGTTATTCAGATAATATTAGAAGCAAAATGAGCATTAACTGTAAGTAGGACAACATTCTCTAACCACCTAATACTGCTGGAGCGGTATAAGGAAATTAAAGGCTCTATCAGTTGTTCACACTCACAGGCTAACTCCAAGAAGGCTCCAAACCGGAACGCATAGGACATCTTGGTCCTTCAAGCCATTTAGGGGTGTTTGTGTGTAACAATGCTCACCTGTCCCACAGAGTTGTTAGCACAGGCCTGGTCCCACAGTAGCATCTTTAGCTGATTGTTTTCTCACAATCATATCTTGGTTTTTTTGTTTTTTTCCCATTACTAGGAGTAGAAAGGAATGCAGAAAACAGATTCTAACTAAACCGCAGAAAAAGACTAGCCAGTGAGATGTAACGGTTACCAGATGTATATATAAAAACACTGAAAAGGCAAACTATGCATTTCAATTGTTATACTACAAGCAGCGACGCAGAAATTTTACTTTAAAAACAAAAGGGGAGCACTTACTTATTTTGTGCCATCACTTGCTTGCAGAGCAATGACATGGCAATTGAAGCAGACAAGGACACAGCTAGAGATCTTTAGGAACAGAGGACAGCAGCTAGGAAGCCATGCAAGACCCCTGACTTCATATCACCTGATTCACTGTCAGATTCCCCAGACTGAACCTGCAAACGGACACTTAGAAATCTAAGTGCCAAACATACAGCTTCAATCTTGGCTATATGGTTACACTTCTGGAAAGCTAAATTTCATCTCTTTCTTTCACATATGCCAACCATTTAACAAAGCAGACAGACAGTTGTACACACAGTAAAGAGAATAAACTCTCCCAAACTGGGCAAGCAGAGACTCATGTGCCAACTATCACACCACATAAAGAAGAAATATGTGGTAAGACTCTGTCTGAGTCAGTATAAAATGGGCTGATTCAGAACCTCATCACAAAGGCCGCATCTAGCAATGTTCTGCAGGGGGTAAACATTTCCCAACATACTCACATTGCTGGCAGGAATAAAAAAATTATTAATACATCCACTGGCAGCAAGTGAACCCTGTAATTTACAGAAAGAATTTTCAAAAGGACAGACAGGTTTGTTTCTTTCTTGTGACTTAAGTGGGAGCAACAGAAGACCAACATACAGTGATTTTTCATCTGCAAAGATGTGACAATTGAACATTCAGCAATCACGTAATGCTCTGCTCAAAGAACCGAATATATTAGAAAGGGAGCTGCATACCAGCCTTCCAATACTAGTAACCCTGACTCTCATGGATAATAACATTGACTTCAAAGGGATTCAGGGTTTGAGTAAAGAAAATACTAGAATAAGTATTATGAAACTCAGCCCTAACAAAGGAGAAAAAAAGTGGTTTCAGTAGTAACATACTTTCAGCAACCCCATAAATCATTTATGCATGCAACACGTGTGATTAGAGCCAGTTTGCTTTAAAGTGAGGTCTGTATATCCATAACAGTAGCATTTTCACCGAAGGTCATTTATCTTCAAAATGTCACTTAAATATTGTAGTTTGGATTTTTTTCTTATTTTTAATTAAAAGGTTAGGAATTAACACTTGCAATACATAAAGTTAGGAATGCACTAACGAAGCACAGCTACTACAAGCAGCTACCTAGTAAAACCATTCGCCTTCTAGTCTTCATTTGTGAAGACATGTGATGTCTGCCAAAAGCCAAAGTACTGGTCATCACAAGAATGAACATAAAACTGAAGTGTGGATTTTTTTTAAAAAAAATTGTAGTATTTGAAAGTTACTTACTCAAGCACACCTCGGATCGTAAACCTTGTTAACAAGCAAGAATCAAGGCTGGCCAAAATTTTTCTTGTGACAACACAAAGAACAAGAATGCAGTGGTTCCTTGGAAAGATACACATTTTAAAATCCTTATAGCTTTGTAGGCAAATCTTTCCTTTTTAATAGCCTAGTTAATCTTGAGAAGAAAAGATGTGCCATGTACGGAGAAGGGGGAGTAAAGGAGAGAGAGTGGAATCTCGTAGATTACTTTACTGTAACTTTCATCGTAAATGATACCCCGTTCAGTTAGGCCATTCAGGCACAGTTGCCACTGAGGAAAGTGTCGATAGCAGCCCCAGGTTTGAAAAGTTTGCCATCTCTTACAACAGAACTTCAGCAGAAGACATCTGAAAATAAAGTGCTCTGCATATTAAAAAATAATTACATTAGCATAAACAGTAATAAATATCCATACTTGTTTTTAACTAATATCTTAATACATGTTAGTAATATAAAACAATTATTCACAGATTATCCTTCTGATTTTCCAGAATCAGTGACATTTAGTGTGAATTCTCTTTTAGCAAATTTTAATTAGGACTTTACCATTATTTAACTATAGGTATATAATCCCCCAAGTGAAAACAAAAACCAAAATGGAAGAGACTTTGATCACATCTCATTCCAAAAATATTTTTGCCTCCAAAGCTTTGCTGGGAAGAAAACACTCCTAAAAATGATACAAATGGTTTTGACATTAGGAAAAGTAAACAAGCAAAATAAAGATGGAGAAATCACGCGGTCAGTTTGCAAGTGCTGTTTATTGTTTGAGGCAGGGTTAAAGCCTTTTATAAAGACAAGAAAGTATATGCAACCAGACTGAAAGTGACAGTAGGTTATTCTAAACACCCTTATTCAGAACCCTGCTGCCTGTAATATGCCATGGCCAAAAGGTGTGGAGGATTCAAAACAGACAATATGAAATGAACAAACTAGGATTGCTGTTATTTTGGTAACCAAGAGACAACAAGTGCCCTAAATATTTCTAACGATTTTTTTTTTTTTAATTAAAAAAGTGGCATGTAGTTTTCCTTTATCCAATATCTCTTAGGACTTCTAATGTGAATTGGCATTTCATTTGTAGCCATCTAGGACATTAGCAGAGGCATTACAAGTGGCCAAAACGTGCTTGCCGGACACCAATTTGTATGGCCAACAGCTCAGAGCTCAATTTGAATCACAGGTGGTGTGAACTGGATAGTTCTATGTTCATCATTGATTTTACTTATCTGTTAAAGATTTATCATAGACTTTCAGAGTGAGTGAAGACTTCCATTTACTGAACAAGGCCTAAAACATTCAGCAGCGGCAAGCTTTCTTTTGTCAACTCTGCGAATGTCTCATTCTTTTTCATCAGTCAAACCTGATTTCACAATTGGCTTCAACATCCAGTTCACTTCCACCTGCAACAGTAGCTGATATTAGCCCCCAAAAGCAGGCAACTTCTAAAAACTGACATTTTTTCAACCAGGAAAGCAAATGAAGACCACCAAGTAACTTCAAACAAGCCAAGAACAGCCAGACAGCGATGGCTCTCAACTGGGACCAATATGCATGGGTTTGGAATGGCCCAGCAGTCAGAATTTTTGCCTATTCCTTGGCCAATCCTATTGTAACTAGTAGCACATAACACAATACATGTATGAAGTATTGGATATTTTTTTTCCACAGTAACAAGTTCATGATTCTAAATGTGTCTAACCTATTTATCAGAAAAGCAGGAAATACGCAATGCAATTTTATTTTTTCCACTGAAAATTTGACAATAGCCTTTCTTATATAGACATCAAAAGGGATTAATCAGAACTTGTCTCTATAAGACATTAGTAAAGCTGTTAATTATGTTAATTCCACCAGTTACTTTTATTGACTTTTTTTTCCCCTCTGAATAATCATACCCATCTGGTGGCAATTTTATTTTATATCACTCCTTTTAAGCACTTTTTTCTTTCCAAATTTCAGCATTTAATTCTAAATGTAATCTCTGTACAGGTTAAAAATACCTTGTGCAATAAGCCAGGAATACTACACACTGTCAATATCACAATTGAAAGCTTCTTCCAAGTATATACAGTTCAGCTGTGCCACTATTCTACAGCATTACAAAATGATCACTTTTCTGAAGGTCAGAGTTAGTAAATGTTGAGATGCAATTTAAGAATTAGTACATTTTGTTTGTCTGCAAAATTGCTTAAATCCTTTTCCTTTGCATATAAACAACTATACAAATGGATAATACTTTGCATGGCCAAAATATTTTCAGGATATATTTTTCCCCTGTTGAAAGAAAAAATAATCCATCTAGGCTCATTTGGGGGGGGGGGGAGTGGACACTAAACAGAAAAAACCACTGTGAAAGGATTTGTGTAAGCATGTATGAGATGATAGAAACACAGGCACTTAATTCACAGGGAAAAAAATAAGAACAGATAAGGGCTTTTTCATCTGAAATTATAGCCTCTCTCTTTTATAAACACTTCGATATCACCAGCCACTTTTGCTCAACAGGCAAGCTAGAGATAAACGCGCTGCTTTTGCTAAGGCGCCGACCGATGGAGCATGCTCACTGAAGCCCCAGGTGTGACCCCTGCTCTTCTGCGAGCAGCAATTGGACCAGGCAATCCATCACGGTGCTCCTCCTGTCAGGCCGGGTGCTCGGCTGCAGCTGTCTGTCACACTGGTGGATGGGACCTGCTTAAAGGCAATCATGTCAATCTCTATGTGACTACTCAGACTAAGATAGAAGGATGATCTTGACAGGCTTGGCAAAGTCAGCAGAAGGCACTAGAGGACTTTAGTTACACGCTTAAAATTTAGATGCAATTTGTGCTTCTTATGCGGAGGCATTGAAGAGGCATGAAACAATGCTGTGTTTTATAGCTGGTCGTCTCGGATGAATCTGTTGCCCTCAGAATGTTTTCCATAGTAAATGTAGCGGCATTTTCCCAAAATGCCTACAATAAAAAGGAAATTAATTACAATTAGGACAACAGTGGCATGATATGCAAATAAAGCACATAACTAGGGAAATTCGAAGGAGGGAAGGTAACAGTTTTCTCTTGTCCTGCAAAAGAAAGTTTGTGCATTTGAAATATTCAGTATTACCATTTCAATTGGCAGTTTTGAATCCACTGGGAAAACAAGTGTTCAAATACCTGAACGACCTATCCTGTTAAACATACATTCACAAGTATCTTCAAAAAATGGAATGACATTACACTGAAACACCATACACTATATTTTATATCACAGTATCTCTCTCCTGCTTTTGAAAATCAGAAAGTTGGGGTGGAAGATAAATTTTGGACTCTCTGTAATCTCCCTGCTACATGTTTACAGGGTTTTCCTGATGATTAAAACCAAAAAGAAAAAAAAGCAGCAAATATTTACAGTTTAATGTGAATCCAGGAAAAACCTTTCAAACTTTCACAAAGCCATCCTGCAAGCACCTAAAGCCATCTCTGCTTTGCAGTGGCAGCGAACTGAAGCGACCGGCTGAAATCCACATGGGAAGTCATCAACAGATGTGAGCTAGAACTTGAGCTTTCCTAACGGTTAGCCCTCCAGACTCCAGCATTTTCCCCAGACATACAAATAATCCTTTAATAAAAAAAAAAAATCCCAAGTAGTTCTCCAAACAACATCCCATGAGCAAGATGCAATTATAAATTATGCTAAATATCAGCACATAGAGGATGCTTTCAAAAATTAGCCAGAACACTGCTTTTGGGAGACAAGGCACATTATTCTCAGTGGATACAGGCGGCAACATGCCTGAGGAAGCCTTAACTGCTGTGGGTGAGACACACATACCTGCAGATCCCACTACCTTATTCAAAAGCATCCCCTCTGGTGGTACTAAGTGGCATGTGAAAGCGTAAGTTCACAGTCACATCCCACCTGTGAACATCCTCAAAGATGTTAAATTTTACTAGCAGAGTTGTTCTTTCTGCCCCCAGGCACGTATAGTCAAATTAAAGTCATCTCCCATGCGTGGAAGGAAGGTGAAAGTCTCCTCTACCTTGGGAGTGTCTTAACACAGCAATCGCTGAAGTACCTGGCTCACTCACCCCCACAAGGGCAAGCATAGCCTAGCCCAGAGGAGACAAACACTGCCTTAAGTAAAGGGTGAAGATGGGGGAGAAGCAGATCCTCAATGCATTGCCGTTTTAGCTTTCCTGGACTTGCACAGCAAATACTGTGCTCACCTGCAGTATGAATTAAGTATGCAAGCTTTTATATTCTGCATCTATTTTTCCAGTCTAAAGTGTGTCAGGTAAGCAACTAAAGCCTTGGAAGGCATGGGCTGTACGAGATTAATGTTAACCCATGCTCTTCGTTCCTTCTAAAACATCAGGATAGTAACACATTCCTATGGAAAAGAAAAAAAAATAAATTGATAGGCCTGTCATTTGTTGTGAAAAACACATTTCTCTTCAGGATAACACAAATGAGGACTATATGGTGCAGTGCCTGATCCCTTCCCCTCCTCCACAGAGCTTTCTTCAATAATTTCACTTTCAATAATTTCACTAGTGGAGCACTTTCCACATTCAAGGGATGATATCATCATTCCTAAACAAGCATCTAATGAAAAGCAAGGGTTTTTTCCCTCTAAACAGATGATATTCCAAGTCAAACTGCAGCAGGCACTAGGCTGGTAACAAGGCCATTTAGAGCTCTAAATGTAAAGGATGCGAACAGTTTATTAATGGCATTCTTCAGACTCCTTTTTCACTGGCATTGATAAAAGTCGTGTTTGAGGTCTGCCGCATTTCTTAAGGACTGGAAGCAAGACTGTTTATAGAGATGCTGGTGAGAGAGTGCTGTTTGATGAATGCTGGAGACTGTAGCTAGGTGTCAGCGCTTAGAAAATGAGGCAAGGACATGAGGTATTAATATTGTCAATGATCTCTTGACAGGAAAACAGATACTGCATTCACCGTCAGATTTAAATAGACATCAAGTGCATTAATGACAAAAGGGCAGACTTCAAACAAAGGGGGCTGTATGGCGCTGCGCTGAGCCAGTCTGCGAGTTGGCAATAACCTGATCTGAAAAGACACTGTCAGGGCTACAGACAGGCCTGGGATTGTGTGCGGTGACAGAAAACAGAGATGCTGACAGAGATACCGGTGCCATATTATGCCAAGTATATTCTAACACTGTCTCCAGCCCTAACTAAATCTGACATCATTTCCTATCGCTTATAGTATCCTCCACTGCTCCGGCAGAATATTTCTCCCCAGACATCATTACAAACTCTGCTGTAGTTTTAAAGTTACTGGCAGGCCTGTGCTGTCGTGGAGGCTGGGTCTAGAGGCCTAAGGATAACCTCAGTCAATCTAAATTTGGAGTTTGCTGGAGAAGTGCTCTCATTTTCACTGATATCTCAGCTACTTGAGGTGATCTGAACGCTAAAGTGTGAGGAGCTGTCACCTTGAATAAAATCCTTAAAGTAAAGACGCTCAGTTCCCGGGATGTTCAGCAAAGATGTCGGACAGTCTGGCAGCAGGAAATGAAATCCAGCTGCTGCTGCTCGCCTGGGGATAAAGGTGCTTGGGCTAGTGACAGTTAAAGTCAGCTGAAATTTTTGAACTCCTGCAGCCTACAATTGTTTAAATTAAGGAAGTGTTGTCTCCGCAGAGATTCCCTACCCAGGCACACAGCTGTGATTCGATTGCCAGGCATATTACACACACCGCTCAGAGAGTCTTGATAAAAGCACGGCTGAAAATGTTGCCATGAGACTTTATTTGTCATGAAGGTTATTTGTAAAACAATAATCTTGCTCATAAATTAAATGCGGTGACTGGTTGTTTTTTTGTTTGGTTTTGTTTTCCCTCTCAATTTCCCACCTCCCTTTGGCAACCGCAGAAGACTCAGAGAAGTACAAAAGGCTTGTGTGCTGAATGAGAATTTTGATGCTAAGATATGTCACACCTGAGTTTAGGAAACCTACTGCTTCTCTCCTGCCTACCTGCTATGATATTCATTCCTTGCAGTTCGGGGGCAGGAGTACACTTGTGGTTTTGCACACAGACAAGGGGAGGAATAAGGGGGAAACAATACATCTATGGCTGTTGTGGTGGTTTTTAATTAAAATATCCAGCACTGGCCATAATAAGCTAAGTATACCCCCTATACATCAAAACAACACACAGCATCCTGAATGAGGTTTCTGCTCATGGTTCTTGAGAAATGACAACACAAGGTCTCTTGAGGGATCATCTTCCCCGAATGAGGCTTCTAATTTTTCTTAAGTAGCTGCTTCTACCATCAGCACAAGCTGTTAAAACTATAATTATGAAAAAAATGCATTGAGAAGAATCATTTTTAAATTCACTCTTTATCTTTTAAATGTTTTCCCCCTTCGGAATGGATGTTCTAATTATGCTGGGTAAGTAATGACCTTGCAGTTACTTGCATGTGTTGTGGTATCAGTCTTTCTTCACAAACACATTGTAATGTCAGCAACACCAGCTTTTCCTTAGCTGAGGGAAAACTCAATTATCCAAATAAATAAATAAATGCATATATGCATACTAAAGCACATGAAAAATTGTTCAAGTCATGTTTGCTCCTTTTAAATTGGGCATGAGTTGCAAAGAGCTATGGTGCAGTCGGACTTCCATACACTTTCCCAGAGCAAAAGAAGTTTGCAGATCTTGATGTATTATATGGAAAACAGTAAAAAGAAGTTGCAATGGGATGTGCTAGACCTATAGATCACACAGCTTCAGTCACAGGTCAAAATCCAGCTCAGGCCAACAGGGACCTGAGGGAATTGTTGCCTGGTAGCATCTCGCTGCCTTTCTTGGTTGGCTTTTTTTCCTAGCAAATAAATGCTTTACATGTATAAAAAAAACCCACCTCCCAGCCATCACAGCTGGGGCAGCTGTTAGCAACACAGCCTTCTCCAGTAGCATTCCATCTTTGGTAAAAAGTAACTACTAAAACTAAGTAGTCAAGCCAAAACTTTTGCCACCCCCATCAAAACCTATTGCCACATCTGCCCAAGATCCCCCTCAGGCACCCATTTTAACATCAAACGTTTTTAATAAACCCCTCTGCAAGTGCAAACAGCAAAGTACTCACAATTAAATTTGTTTGTCAAACGCATTGATCTACAGTATACATCAGGGATTACATTTCAGCATACAGTCCTCTGCCTGTCTTTCAGCCGGGCTAACCACAGGTCCTCATACTAGGAGCTGTGGTCAGATACAGTGTAGTGCTTCATACATACACTCAATATTCTAGCAGAATTCCACTTCGCCTAACTTTAATTTGAGTACAGTAACTAAATCCTCCACTGCCAACTTGTATTTGATCCATATTCATGTCTTTTTCCGCAACCTGCTGTTGTGTAGTTTTGCTATGGGCTATTAAACAGCTGCCATGTTCCACCAAGAAGCTGGGTGCATTTCAGTGCGGTTATACTACCAATCTGTAAATTGTTTTGAGACCCTTCAGGATGAAATATCAATACCATTATCATTTTTTTCATAGGCACTTGGGCATTTTCTACAATTAATGAACAGAAGTTGCAAAATTCCCTTAAATATTAATATAAACTTCCTTTAAATGAAAATAATTCCCTACTTACAACATTCAGAGGAGAATAAATACCTAACTACAGTTTCAAGTCTACAATGCTACTGATTTAGGCAAAACACCTCCATCCATTAAATTAATTTAAAACTCTTAAAAAACCTTTTCATCTAAGGGATAAGCAAAGCTGGTTTGAAACAAAAAACCCTTTGTATAGGACTTTAGTAATTTTTCATTTTATATTTATCTTCATGGAAATTCTTAACAGCTTTATCTAGTTGTCTAGTTGACAACTTCTTATTTTCAATTCCACTTTGACTTTCTATAAGAAATGAAGTACTAGAGGTTTTTCAAGAAACTAGGAGCCTAATCCTCTCACTTTCCAGTAACGCATAGGTTATTTTTTTTCTGCTAAATTGGGAGAATTAAGTTATATATGCTCTCACAGTCATTTTACTTTAAAAAAAAAAAAAAAAAAAAAAAAAGAAAAATCACTCTATCTAATTGTACCTGAGCTGTCTATTTTATAATCATCATTAAGAACACTAAATCAACTGAATATTGTAAAAAAGTATCAAAATATTTCAAAACACACTCCTTCAAAATATTTGCTTTGTAATCCTCAATGAATCATTAAAAAAAAAAAAGGCAAAACCAAAAACACAAAAAACCAAACCAAACCAAAACCCCACCCCAAAACCACAGAAACATTAGCCTGATATTCAGCCAAATCAGCTTGAAATTTGGGGAGCACAGATACAGGGAAAGCTTCACAGCACACTAGGGTGGGGGCCTGGGAGGGGGTGGGAGGAAAGAAGAGGAGAGATGCTAAATATCTAACAGTGACAAGAAAAAAAGAATAAACAGAAAGTTGACTTGGACCCAAGTAGCGCACTTTAAGTTTACTGAGACTTGTGTCTGTAACATCAGGGAGACACTTTACAAATGCAAAAAAAAAAGGACTTTTTTTTTTCCCCAAAAACATTGTTTCTCCAAGTCACTGAGTCTTCTAACGTTCACTCATCTGCTTTAACTTGCAGACATTTGTTTATTTACAGCTGGGCCTTCATAGTTGTTTATGTGGAAATACATTTTTATAAACAAGAACAATAGTTTGAGCAAAGAAATCCTTTGCTTTTGGAGATCTGTTAGAGCCAATAACGGAAAAGAACAACTTGGTGGTGGTGGCCCATGTTCTGTAAAATGGACCAAATTTAATAAAAAATTTTAAACTATAAACTTATAGGACATGAAGGGAGAGAATTTTAGACAGACTTTTTGTACTTCATGTTGTCTTCTGGTGGAACAGAAAGATTGTTTCTATTGAATATGCCCCAGCCTATGACCACTCTGACACAGGAATCTGAGACGATCACTTGGAAGATAAGAAAAGGTGTAAAGGATCACCTGGGTCACTACATCCTCCCAAAAGCAGCCAAGTGTGTCCACTCAGACTTTCACCCTGCCCCAGCAAACAAACCACTGTCAGTACGGTGAAGCTAAAGCTCAAAAACTGCAATGTGGCACAGGCAAAGAACAGTAGAGTTGCAGCTTTCATCGCTAATGTGAGGGGGTCTCTGACTACTACAATTAAATCTGCTTGCTGCAGCTGCAGTTTCCAGAATGCCAGACTATAGGTTGGAGTGAAGACACAGGATCTAGGCTGCTTATATCAGAGCTGAGGGAGCGACAGAAAGAGGAGCATACAACAGATAAGGACATGAATGCCTTTGGTTGTGCTACAGCCAAATGCAGTAGTTATAGAGACCTGAAATATCATAGCAATAAAACAAAACCAAAAAAAAATTCCCTAAAATAGTATCATAAAACACTCACAGGTGCTCAAATAACAAATGCACAAATACTATCTTCCCTTGAGTTATAAAGTAATTAGTTCTTTTTTAAGAGGATAGAAACACTAAATATAAGCAAAAATAATGCATAATTCCTCCAAAGCCATCTGTACATAAAGGGATCAGGTTGTGCTTGAGAAGGATGAGGACAGAGCTCACTGTGGCTAAAGCAGAATTCCCACATCACAGCCACAATGCTCACAGAGTGGTCCCCAAATACTCCAAAAGAAGTCCCCATGGATTAGGGAATGTGGTCCATTGCAGGTTTCCTGGAGGAGGAGGATATTCTTTCAGTAGCAAACTGCTGATCCTGATTCTCCCCTGCCTCTGTGGGTAACAACACTAAAGGAAGGTAACCTTCACTTGCAAGGGAGATGAATTACCTCTCTGCTCTGCTCCCTGCACAGGGATACCAAAAAGGGATAATATTTTCCTCTGGACACCCTACAGCATGGGGCACAAAGTAGTCTTTCAAACTGAAAGAATTACCAAAAAGCACAAAATCGAATCCGGTCTGCAGCAATGGTGTTGGAATTATACACCTCAGCTAGAGCTGAGAGGAATCAGAGGAGGCAAACTAAGACGCTGAATTATTGCAAGTATCCTGCACAGACAAGTACTGTGACATGTCAAGTCTCACTGGCTTGTTTGTAGGAAGGGGGGAAGAAAAGGGGGAGTATGTGGGGAAGCGAGAGTAGAGGAGGGGAAGGAAAGCAGTCAACAGGGAGAGGATGTTGGAAAAATTTGCAATGAAGGTGATAGGAATACAAAGATGTGAAGTTTGCATCCCGGGCCAAGGGAGCTGCATAAATGTTCAGTGTAAACTAGCAGTCAAGCTGATGTGTGATAAAGTGCAGCCTGCTGTAAATACACTTCAGGGCTCCCAATGCAGCTGGGGATGAAACTTGTAATTTGGAAGGGAGGAAAAAAAAAAAAAAAAGAAAAAAGAGGAAAGAAAAGAAAAAAAAATGCACTGCAAGCTTTTTCTCACATAATCTGTTACTGGAAAATTGAGAAGCTTGTCCAAGTCCGTGGGAATAAGCTGATGAGCTGATACTTAATAATAAGCCATATTGTGTCATGGTGTGGAGTCATCTAGATCCATTCAGGCCACAAACTATATTACTTTATACAGCCCTGGCTGACATACATTTAAAGCCCTCTACACATTAAGGAGCCATTAGGCTGACAGATTAAAAGTTATCTTGGAGCTAATGTTTCCATTATGCATATCCTGGCAGTGGAACAATCAACACACTGTTCCTCAGATGTCATACTTTGTTTAAAAAAAGGGTTGGGGGGAGAGAAGGGGGAAAGGAGGGTATCTCTCCCTCCTTGAATGACATTGACATGATCAGCTTTGATCTGGGCATGTGCTGTCTACAGATTCTCTACTGTTGGCTAAAATAGGAGCATTTAGGGCATAATACTTTAAATCATTAACCAGTTCTGTACTCCTCTGGGTATCATTGTTACAATTTAAGGTCCTACACTTGGGATTTCTTTGGAATCTTTCCATGCTTATTGTAACCACCATCAGAGAAATATGTTGGGGGGGGGAAGACGTCTCTCTCTAGTGAAAACGAAGCAAAAAGCACCAAACAAAAAAACCAAATGCTTTTGTTTCTTCAGTGCATCTTTACTATTTTTTTGCACTCTCAAATAATGTCGTGGATGGAATTAATGCCGACTTTACCATGAAATATGTTGAAATTTTAAAGCAGAGTTTTTTAACTACTCAGACACATAAATTGTATAGTCAGCTAGTAGTGCAGTCAAAGAAACCTAAGTGCACAGAAAGCATCAGCATGCCAGATACTATGGGTGAACTGATGCTTAACTTTGGATATATTGAATACTCTTGAAGGGGATGGAGGAAAGGAAGTATGGGTTCACAGCTCTTTTAGTCTTTTAAAACAGTTCTTCATATACCTCATTCTCTCATACATTGTTTAAATAAAAGTAGTAAAGGCAGAACAAATTACTGTAAATATCCAATGCAAGTCAGGTTACATCTGTTAAAATACCCCTCATCTCTAAGCAAATGTCACAAGAGCTTACTTGCTTTCTGTTAATGACCAAACACCCCAAACTGGCCTAGCAATTTCAGTAACCAGCGAAAAGCCACTCACTGCCAAAACAGACCCATCTCCCCAGCTTCCCTCCCGTCAGGCAGCTTCAAGCCGAGAGCATCAGCACTAGAGGGCAGCATGCATTTGTCTAAAAAACAGACCACACCAGCAAACTAAATATTCCGATATGACAATTAAAGCAATACTGTTTGTTAGTTTTGCAGCCAATTTCTTGTTCTGTCATGATCAAAGCCTATATTTATACAACCTCTGCTTTCAGCCTTTCGCCCAGGAGCCTGACTTCTGGTTGACTAATCTCAGTGAGCATCAGTTTGTGTATACAGATGGCTACAAAAGGATGTCACTGGGTAGTGGTCTGAACAAAAGGCTCAAAATGTTGTATGGGGGGACGTGGCCGTCCATCTGCACCACTGGTTTCCACTGCAGCTCGGGTGGCAATTGTTATTCTCTCACATTCACGACTTAAATTCTAGCACTGTTTTGAAGGATCTTTCTATTACTTTCCATAATGCAACAGTATGATCACTGATGCGACGCTTTTAACACATTTAGAATGGTGGAGGAAAAGGGGGTTGTAAAATCCCATCGCTACTATATATTAAAGTTCAGCTGTTCAGTGTACACTCACCATATTAACTTAGAAGATTTTCAGTTAATTTGGCTAACATATGCAAAAATGGCATTTCTGTAGGCTGCCCTATACTTTGGGCTACATTCTACTAATAATACTTACATTAATCAGCAATGGAGTTAAACCATAAAGAATGACAGGGTCATTAAGAAAATGGAAAGTGAGTATAATTATATTGTACTTCACAAACTTTAACCGCGCACAGATTGCATTAGCAGTAAAATGTGAGGGGGGAAAAAGAGGGAAATAAGCTCTTTTAGTAACTGAGATAGAATTAAACAAATGTACCATGATTTATGGGGCAGAAAGCAAACTTTTGGAATAATTGTTCGGAAAGTCTGCAAGCATTCCAATAAAATTACAAATTCTTATGTGAAAAAAATTTGAGCAGCAGGGCCCTTCTGGAGAGTTTAGACATAAATTTGGCTCATCTCATGAGTAAAACTTGCTTTTGGATCTCAAATGTGTTCCTGCTGGAGGAGTTCACATTAGGAAAAAAAAAAGCCATACAAAATTCAGTCTGGCTCAACTGGTTTGAAATTTCTCAAGAGAGTCATCTGAAATAAAGACAAGTTGCTTTTTATTTTTAAAGCTGGGAAAGAAAGTCTCTCAAATAAAATTAAAGAGCATAATGAAATAGTGCTGCTGTCAAATTATGATACAGTTAAGGGAACCTTCTTTGCATGCCATTATTTGCTCCTTTCTACAAGCCCTTACTCAGAAACAAAGGAAACATTTAACTAATTGCTAATGATAGGATTGCTGTGATTCTTCCTAATACAAAACCAAGCATTTTTTAAGCAGCTGATTGTACAAGGCCCTGGATTCCCTTGATTTCCAGTGGAAGCTGAAGGCATTTGGCACTCTGTAAGACACATCCGGACCCCACACAACTGGTGAGCTCTTTTCTCTCTTCTATAGCTGTTGCTGTATAGCACCAAATGAAATCAGAAATGCATCTGGATCCAAACATTCAAAGTGTTCAGCAAATATCTAGTTCTCTGGACTAAGTCTGGGCTTGCCTCTAAGCAGAATTTTGTTCTATGCTATATCGCATATAACACCATCTGCTATTGCTAAATACTTACTGACCATAGTCTAGCTCCCAAACACTGATTGCCTCCAGTACTGAATGCCAAAACATTGTCATTGTTTCCTACCCTCAATTCTTGTCCCCCTTCCTCAGCCTCCTATTAAAAACATGCTAATGAGAGGGAGCCTGAAGGTTAAATCACAGTGGACAGCAGAACATAGTTTACAAGTGCACTTTGAGCCTCTATGGAAGCTTCTGCTAAAGATAAAAGATAGGGGGCTAAGAAAATAGCTTGAGAGAGGCACATTAAAACCCCTCCATTAGGGTCAGAGTCATTAAAGTTTAGTCAAAGCACCAAAGACTTTCTGACAAGTATTATGCTTAGTAAACGTTTTCCACTGGAGCACGGATATTGGTGAGAGCTTTTGGAGTGTGTCAGTTAATCAGTATTCACCCGCTTTGACAGATTGAAACATTACTCACTTATTTGGCTGGTTCAAATTTGTCAGACTTGACTATGTCGTAAGTTAACATGTCCCCATATTAAAAAGGAGCCAACTGGCAAATGTGCACATTGGACCTAATAAAACACATCTGGCCAAACAATCAAGCAACACTGATCACTGTATCACTCACAAGCACAAATTAACAGTGACTGTCTTTGAGACTACCAAGCTAAACAGGAAGCAATAACCTGCTACTTACTACTTTACCAAATATCCTTTAAATGGTTAACTGAAGGATAAAACCTCCACCACATTCTGTTTCTGAGACATTCAATTGCTTGGTTAAAACTGCATAAATATTTCAGATGCCTTGGGTCATTTGCAATGACAAATGGAAGAAACACTGAAGACAGAAGCTGTCCCTCAATCCAGAGAATGTTTTTTGGCCAAGGAAGCCCCAGGAAGGCCATTTAGACAATGGCTCTTGCAGGTAATACTCTTCACCTTTGCTCCCAGAGCGGGTCCCATTAAAACAGAAAGTGCTCTGGAGGCAGCAGGTAGTCCAGGATTAGACCATCACGTGAATTCATAGTGGGAAAGCTCATCACATGCAGTCACCGTTTGGTTAAACGTATCCAACAGTAGGGTACATCGCTGCTGCTGTTAAGCCTGGGGCAGCACTGAACAGCCTCTGTCCTGAAGGAGCAAGTACTGGGCACACTGACTTCCACAGCATCCTTTGTGCTCTCTGACAGAAGCAATGCACAGCACAACTGTCCTACTGAAGACCTCCAAGATGTCAAAACCAGTAACAAAAAATTACACAGGAAAGATCTTTTCGGGGATAAGTAAAGCTTAACCACTTACGTGTGTGCAGTGAACCCTCTGGTCCTTTCAGAGAGGCTCCTGGGAAGCAGCCTTATTATGCTACTGAAGTATTTCAGTCTTTGGGCAAAACAAGCTTGACATCCCTGTTGGCATCTCTGCTGAGAACAGACACTGGCCTTACTCAGAAAACATCAAACGTGACTTTCTGTTAGCTGTGGCTGCGGTGAAGCTGAATACTGAAGGCAGGGGGAGGAGAGGTCACAGAGGAAGCAGTAGTTAACGGGGTAAAGTGAGTGTTAAAATCCCCAAATTGCAGTTGGACTGAATGTTTTCAGACAATTTGCCTGTCTAAACCAAGACAGTATCATTTTTCTTTCTTCTAGGAGAGGGTTAAGAATAATCTGAAGCTTGGAAAATGGCTGCTGTTGATACTAGTGAGGCCTTCTCTTTAACTAGATCCTTCAGGAAAAAACAAATTAATCAACAGCCAGCTGAAGTGGGTTTAATGATTGCATTCTGCATACAATCAGCTTTTCCCTTTTCAAGGGCCATCAATATGTCAAGGGAAGACATATCTGAAGGATATAGCTCTTAACATCAAGGTTATCTATTCTCCACAAGGCTCCCACTCCTTACTGGGCTGATACTTTACACTGCCTGTGTCTAACATTTTCATCAACTCTGCAATCAATCAAGGTAATAATGTTGTGCAAAAAATCAATTAACAACGCAATTAAACTTTCCTTATTATCTCAAAGGGCTGAAATAATACCTAAAGGGAAGATAGACTCACTGAATGCAGACATCCATAACCCAATGTGAAAGTGAATTATGAGGTTAGACAGATGCAGGCATGTACTGGCGCTGTTATTTTCAAAGGGATATATCTCATCCAGGCAGTGTATCAGTCACCACCAATCCCATACCCTAAAATTCCAAATTACTTTTAAGAAATATACGATGTGCAATATCCATTTCATATTCTCTTTTAGAGATAAACCCCCCAAAATCCGAACAGGAGTATTATTCAAAGACAAAATGATCTTTCAGAGAGAACATAAAATATAAAAGCTATAATAACATTTACATCTGTATACCACCCATGTCTGTAAATGCAGGTCATCAATTATACATAATCTGTAGTGAATAAGGAACAGAAGAAGCAGCACAACATTTAAAGCCCAAAGGCTCAAATTTGCAAATACCTTGCATCGAGTACACTGAAGGAAGAGCCCCGATATAAACACATGCAGCAACAACAGCAAGGACTGAAGTATCACTCACTGAAAATAAGACAGAGTGCCTATATTATTTTGTAATTACATTCAACCCTCATGGAAACATCATTCCCAAGAGCTGAGAGTTTTAAAGTGCATTGAAAGCAGACAATTAACCCCTTGCTGTTGGGAGGATTTGGGGTTTAGCATAAAGACGTTAAGGATCAGGGGCACTCAGCACACCAACACAATGGAGTTAATATAGTTAGGAACCCAGGTGCAATAGTCAGAGATGCATGGATGAGGATTTGGGGGAGGGAGAAGAAAGGAGTAGAGAAAGAATACATCTAAAATTAACTACCATATGACTGATCTTACTAGTCTCCCAGGGACAAACAAAAAAAATGTTGTTATACAAAGAAAATGACCACGACCAAGCTAGGTGTTTTGTGGGTTTTCTTGACACCTATCATTTTCTATCACACAACCTGAGCATTCCCCCTCAGCCCCCCTTACTCATTTCCCAACACACACACGCAGCCTTCAGCCTCTGTTGTTTTGATTTAACATAGGCAAAAAGATAATGAAAATAGAAAACATTTAAGGGAAACCTATGTCAGAGCGACAAGCTAGGATCACATCCTGTAATAAGCTCAGGAAAATTTGGAAGCGGAAAAGCTTTCCCTTAAACACTGCACTTTGAATTCCTCTATTAAAGGGCGCTCTGTGCGTCTGTGTTAGCAGAGGTGTTCTACAGAGCAGTTCTCCCAGCAGGGTTTGCTTAAGCACATAACAGCTGCAGTTTAGAAATGGTCTATTCTTACAATTAGCTCATGTAGTGCAAGTGGCTTGTTTGGACCAAGAACATCTTTTTTTTGTTGATAAGTCTCACTGGTTTTGTCTTTGTCTTGCACTTCCTGCTATTCCCCCTGCTATCCCCCATGCTGTGGAGTCAGTCATGGGTGAGACACAAATAAGTGAATTCAAAACTAAATTTTCCACAATTTCCGAAACGTTACACACTTTTCTGCATGGATTTGAGGCATTAATATTATTCCAGGATTAGAGAATTCAGCCATTACTATCTTAACCTTTAGGAACATAATTAATATGTTTTCATTTTCAATGACTTCATTGTGCGTCTATCAACTGGAACCATTCCTGCTGTGTATTTGATTCCACTGACGATGGGGTGTGTTGGATTTTAAATGATGTGCTAGCACTTCTGTTCCCTATATACTCTAGTTTATGTGTTATTCATGACTTGCATTTGGAGATATGGATGATACACAGATGTAAATGTTATTAAAGCTTTTGTGTTTTAGCTTCATTGTGAAAGACTTCTTTGTTTTCAGATAATTCTTTTAACCATCACAAATAACCAGCAATACATGACATTGTCTTGAGACTTTTTTCTTTCCTGTTAAGGTTTTTGATGAAGAGATTTTTTTTTTCCGCCTTAATGTTCTCTCTTCATCAACATAAAATATGGGATAAACTGACAGACAGCAGAGTTACACCTGCAAGATAATGTAGAAGTAAACCACCTTTTTGTCATACGCTCATTATACAAAATCAGAACCAAAAGTAACTTCACTTTTTAATAGCTGTCAGGGCTGTGGGTCCCAGCTCAAGAAGGCTGCGACTGGCATAATTCTCAAACTGCTTTCACCCTTTAACATCACATTTGTATTCCTGAGGAATTAAAAATGAACATGGTAAAGAAAAACCTACTTTACTAAATCATGGTTCCCTGTCTTCTTTATCACTTAAATTAAAATTATTTTAGATTAGTAGTTTTGTATCACTATTTAAAGATTTTGACTACATGACACACATATCCCGTATCTTTGTTGCACCGGTACTACGTAGGAAAAAAAATGAAACACAAATATGTACTTAAATGCACGGTACATATCAGCCTTGCAAACATTATCCAGCCACTAGTCAGAGGCAATTTTTCTGATGGACAGATAAAACACCATTAAATTTTTTCATCATCACTTATTAAGGCAAAGGGTGAGCAGGCAGATATGTGTGTCTGGGCTGGCAAATCTTCAAGACAGTTGTGTGAGGCTGCTGTACTTAAGTACATATATACACCCACGTAACTTTGAACTGAAAGAAGCGTGCTCTCAAAAAGCCATGTTTAATCACTAATAATTCTGTCATTTGACAACATTTTTTCATACATCCTTAGATACTTTCTCTCAATTAAGTTGAACCTCACCTCAAATGTGAAGTCTTGGAGTTCTCACATTTTCTGCTTTTGGCTTTAAAAGACATCTTTTACAGCACATTTTTTAAATTATTATTATTTCTGTATTTTATCCATTAAGCCTACAATACATAGCAGCAGCCTCTCTACAGAATTTAAATATCAGAAACCATGGTAAGAGGGATTCCTTGGCTGAAATTCAAGCTTCTTGTTGTAAAAAGCTAACCTGGAGTAATTTAGTCAAATGGTTGACCAAGAAAATAACTTATTATGTCTTCTGCTGTGGGAGTAGTGTGCTGGATAGTGGCAGCTTGCACTCCCCAACATACCATTTTATAGAGGACTTCATATTTTGTTGTGAATAGTTACTGAAAAGAGAGTTTTCCATCTGACAGAGAGAATCAATGTAAAGTCACCCACTCTTTACCTCCAATTTTCTACTAGCACCACCTCTGTCTGGTGCAATCTTGTTAATGTTTTGCTGTAGATACCTGCTGTTTTACTTCACACACCACTAAAGCATACTGCTTTTGAGCAGTTTTGGAAAACTGCTTTTGATCTTTATGAAACAGAAGACAATTTTTGAAACGGAACCAAACTGTAACTTAATTCAGCAGGACACTCCAACCCTGCTTCTAAGTCTTTGATGCTTCATTATGACAATAATAAGGCTCCAACCTTCCCCTTCACCAGTCACATTGAAGCCAGCTCAGAACTAGTCAATAGACCATTTCTAATGGCCATAAACCAGCACGTCATGGCTCAGTTGCCTTGCACTGCATTCCAGGTAAATCCTAGCCATAGTGCGGTGTGGCCACACAATGAAAGGAGCAGCCCACTCCCTACTGCAGGGTTTAAGATTAGGAGAAAGTAGCATGTCTGGAAGCATCATCAGATTAGGCCATACTGGGTCCTTGAGACTAAGAAGCTATTCTATTTCAGACAAGAGACACAGGGTCAGCAGAAAAGGGGGGGAAACAGACCATTTTTGTGCAATTTCAATCTTGTGGTGCACTATGAGTTCCTCAGCCTTCACAGACTGTCTGGCCAACGTACTCGTTTCATTCTTTTACTTTTCATGGTGCAAACGCGTATTTATTTATGAGCTTGCTCAGAAATGTAAATAGTTCATCACCCAGGGACTAGACAAGAATAACATTTTCAGATGCTTCTTCAACAATTATTTTGTTATCAGGAAGCAATGTATGATCTCTTATAAACATGACTGTATCAATCTACAAGATTATTTAGCCAAATCTGGCTTTATTCACAATATTAGCAGCCACCTTATTTGCAGTAGAACCTGATGCCACATAACATGGAGATGTTGAGGTAGATATTGCTGTCAAAATAAAATTGCCTGCCTGCCAAACAGAAGTTAGATATGTCAGGTGCCTCTGTAGTAATATGAGATTTCTGCCACTCCCCCAAGGCACTTGTCTGCCTTGAATAATCTTTGGTAAAGCCAACACAATATGCTTAGAGATCATGAGGTTGGAGGTCACAGTGAAACCTCTACCAGATGACTCACTGCACTGTTATTAAGAGCAATTATTTAACTGAATAGAATATTTCAGAGAGATGATGAAGTCAAGAAAGAACCAGTTCAACCAATCACCGAAGAAGCAAATAGTGACCCATAGGCTTGAGATCATCGTTCCTTTCCGAAATGGTTCCACAGTACACATCACCAGAAGCTTCATGAGACCACTCTAGACCATCAAGAGCCCATTCAGGTAAGATGAGCCAACAAATGGGCTACTAAAAGAGATTACAGAAAGATGGTAAAACATTATCTTCCCTTTTTTCTTCCATTTATTAGAGTTTTTTGTTTAACATGGAAGAAGTTTGTCTTCTTATAAGACCAAATGATATGACAACAACATTTTTCTTTATCTAAAGAAAATAAATTCATGTGGTCTTTCACATAGCCAAGCAACTGTGCAGGCCTGGTGAATCTGGCAGTCTTGTATAGCCTCCTTCCCCATTTATAGCAATGATGGGTAAGTCCCAGACACACATGACTAAAATTTATTGACTTCAAGTGCAATTAATATCCAAGCCCCTGGGAAGCTTATACAAAGCTATTACTCTGATCAAAGGGGGGAAAAAGGACCATCAAATGGCTATTCTGAAAGTTATTTTTCTGTTTTTCTTTGTCTCAAAAAGGAAAGGAGGAGGGGGACGACTGCTCCATAATTATAAATCTTCTGAAATTGTAACTCAGGAAAAGACTCTTCAAATAAAATGTTTCCCAGAAAAGAATATTTGGCAGTGGTTGGCTCTTGTTTTCCCTAATAACCATTAAAAGTCTGCCCTAGTAAACCATTTTACTGCAACGTTTGAAATGGTAGAGTTTACATTTTATTTAATGAATAGTTGCAGAGCATTAAAGCAACATCTCGTCGGCAAAACAGCTCCTTATCCTCGCTTTGTCTCAATTGGTTTTTTTACATTTCATTTTCAATGACATGTCAGCCGTCTCTCACCAACCTCAAAGGAAAGTTGAATGCAGGGCTTACAAAGTTAAGCTGACATTTGCTCTCTTCCAATAAAAAATATTTAGTCCATTAAACATAAATACCTGTCATTATGATACATGGACTGGGTACAAGCCTCCCGTTTCCCTCTGATGTTTATTACATCCAAACAACTGCAGTGCCTGCATGTTTTCAACTTTAGTGTATTGATTAAACTTTTAAATGGCTGCCATATAACCCAGGGACATCAGGAAGATTAATTTGCGTCAATGTTCATCTGTAATTCATTAGCCATTTATTCTTTACAACCACATGGGCTATCAAGAAAATGCAGGCCATTTTTCACTCTGCACAGGCTTGGGAACAGATCCTGAAATTTGTGCTGCATACAAATAAGCTCCCCAGGCCCGGCCACTTAAACTGCTTGGCTTTTCAAAAGTTAAAGTTGGGAATAACAGCAGAAAAAAGGGAACATAAAAAACCAGAAACGGACAAAATATACGTCCTCAGGGTACTAGGGATTTAACTGAGTTTGTCCACTGTCTTTTCATCCATGGATTATGGTTTCTTATTTCAGTCAGATTAAAATAACTGAAACTTGTTTCTGTGCAAAGGCCATAAATAAAATGAGTTGCACCCCCCTCTAATATCTTCTAAGATGCAGTTACTTGCAGAAAGCTAGAAAGCGGCAATGAAGTATAAAAAGCTCATGCCTCAAGGAGGTTGTAGATGTGAATCTAAGAAAAGGATGCAGTTTTAACCAACTCTCACATTTATTGCGGATTCCAGTCTTGCCTTTATTTGGTAAAATGCCCAGCTAAATATTGGTATGTTTCCTTAGGGTAGAGGTAAGCCATCTGGCTCCTTGCTTTGCCCTACTGACCCCTTGGCACAGTATGAAGTGCATATTAAATAAGGAAAAGGAAAGAGAACAGCTATAAAGCAAACAAAAATGCACATGAATTTTACATTTACAACATGGAAAGATCAATGAAATGCATCCTGGTTTCTTTCCTCTTCGCTACCTATAAATAAAGCAGTGTCACTGTGCTAGGTAAACGCATAGTGGTAGGGCATTAGACTCATTGAGCCTAATGGCAGTAATCTAGATTCCAAAAATGAAGATCTCGTAAGACAAAACCAACAGGTTCCCTGTTGCAGACAGGAACATAAGCATAAGAGCACCCTGTAATCTCCACATAGGCCTGATAACATCATTTAGGATGTAATGATCTCTACCTACAGCAACAGTCACTCTACTGCCATTTTAAAATGTGGATTTATGCATACATTTGAAAACAAGGAAGGGAGACAATTTGCTCCTACCATCAATGATCAGCTTAATGTTAAATATCAACCTGGGTGAAGAGAACCCTGGAGAGAGGACCTCAATCCAGCATAATCCCAGCCATAGCACGGGTGCAAAAGACCAACAGAGTAAGCTATACAAGGACGTCGCTTCAGCAAGTTTGTGGGACTGAAGGAGACAATAAAAAACACGGCCCTGGAACTCTGGGAGATGATTTGCCAACTTGGCCAAATAAAGATTTTCTACAAAGATTTAGAAAAGGCAAACATTACGCGTGTGAATGAGAAAGCATCTGTTGCGAATGTGTTGTCCTGTTTATTGTAATCCTCACAACTGTAAGGCTGATGCCACGCTTACCCGTCTGCACAGTCTAGCCTGGGCTCTTTACACCCATAACGAGTCAAGATCCCATTGCAGGACATTCTCTGCTAAGGCACAGCGAGAAGCAGAAGGCTCTAATCAAGTCCAGGGAACGCACAGGAGGTGATGGTGTATCTGAACAACCTGATCTGTGAAGCAGCAAGAGATTTTGGCCTATATCCTCCAGCAGCATAGCTCCAAAGAAATAAATGCTGCCCTGCCATTATCTTATCAGCCAAAAATCTGCCATTTGGTGCATGCCTCTGCAATTCATATACCAGTACATATATAGGCAATCTGCAGGTGGCATTGCTAAGCAGCATTTCTCTGTCAGTTGACTGGCTTGTAAATGCCCCAAAATAAGTGACTTAAAAATAAATTACTAGATAGGCAAGGATATACTCAAAATGTTTTTGTGTTTTATTACATGCTTGAAATGTAGACTGAGTTCATCGAAAGATTCATTATGGTTCATCAATCTCACAGGCAAACCTGAGCTGATTTGTGGTTTCATTTTGCCCAAATACTTACTTCTAATAGGCAGGAGAAAATTAAATGAGTTTTGGTCAGATATTTGGATTCCTTTGAATCTGAAAGTTGAGTCAAAAAGAATGTTGGGAAATGAGCCAGTTACAAAGCCATATGTACATGGAAAAAAAGTCCATTTATCCAAATCTGGATAGTTTTATGTGTACACATAACCTAAGTCACTCTGGTCTGCATCTTGCCCCACTGCACAAGGAAAAGATGAAATCTCAGGTTCAATTTTTTATTTTGTCAGCTTTAGTTAGACCTTCAAAATAATTTAAATATCATTTGTTTGTAGTAAATTAATTTCCTACTATGACAGGAGACATACCAGGAACTTCAGCAACGAAAATACCCAGATAACAAGTGAGTTGGAAATATTGCAATCTTTGCCTAGCCTAAGTAGAAAAAAGATGCAGTGCAATACCTGTAACTTAAATTAAGAAAAGCAAAGCAAATTGTAGCACAACCACGGACTTTCTATTGCATCAGAAAAAAAGTCTTAGATAGCATCCAAAACAATTGCAGGTATCCTAGAATGCAGCCATTATAAATTCAGTGGAAAAATTTTCAACCTTATTTCTGCAGATACCTAAAGGTACCTCATGGTGTTCACAAAAGAGAGTGTTTCCTTAGAAACTTTCAGCTTTATTTTTCTACTTGCTAGTATTAACTTAGAGTACAACACACTTAAGATGAAGCAAGAGCTTGGGATTCAGTTCTTTAATGTGCCTGGTATAACATCTGCAACACCAGGGATATAGTAGAGTAGAAATCCCAAAGGCAGGCTCACCAATCCCAGGATCTAATTAAATCTTGACAAATTAGGTACAGCAACCCAGGGGATCACTTGCCATTGTGCCCAGGCTGTAAAACTTGTTTCCTGGGAACTTCCCGTACAGGCTGCGTGCCACGGGTCTGTGGCACAGGAGCCGGCTATTGCGGCTCACCATCGCACTCAGACTCTCTCATGCTGCAGGAATCTCTAAATGGGAAGACTAGGTGGCTTTGAACTCGTGCTTGCACCAGGGGGGCCTAAAGCAGCGAGCTCAGGACTCAGCCATTTGTTTTCATTTTCATATAATGATGTGTCTAGCTCTCATGGTTGCACAGAAAACTGTATCAACTCGAACCATATGTTAACTGAGGCAGCAATATGTTCTTAAATTGGCAGACAGCTCAAAATGACAGTTCAGCAAGATGTGAACTATTTTCAATCATCTCAATAGGGTGTTAACTCTGAAACCTAAACATTGCCTGTATATATATTTTGTTAACCATTTCACTACTAAATACTTTGAGCAAGATAGCTAATCTGTTCCTCCACACTTTTCCAAGACAAAATATCCCAACTTCTAATTTGAAAGCATCTCTCTATAGAAATTGGCCTAGTTACATACTTGGCTCAATCATTTTGAATATCTCACAATCAATGTATTTATCCTTACACAACCATGAGGCAGTGAAGTGCTGTCATCTCCTTTTTACAGAAGGAGAAAAAAATGCAAGAACATGATAAAAAGGAAACAGAACACAGATCAGCTGAGCTTAAAACTTTTGTCTGAACCAGTAGATTAGCCTTTCCTTTTACACGGAAGTTATGTGGAGACAGCAAAAAATCCACTGAATTAAAGTAAGTAACAGAGGCTGAATATTTAAAAGTAGCATTATCCATATATGTAGCAGATTTAATTTTTAAAAGGTTGTGTGCAGTTCAGTTTAAATTAATTCAGTTCTTTCACTGAATGCCATAGAATTTCCAGGGATTTGCTCAATTTAAGGCCAGCTTACCACAGAGCACAGACTCTCGTGCCCTTACCTCTAGCTGGTCAACTTTATTAGTGTCTTAGCTTTAGGCTATAGCACACAATAAAATAAATATAAGACAAATATAAATTTTAAAACCAACAGAAGTTGGTCAAATAAACACAGGATGTGGATCAGTAACACTTTTTAAAGTCATACCTGCCTAAAACAATGCACAAAAAGAAAACGACAAGACCTAAAGATGCATTTGTTTAGGTCCCAAGTTCCTTCCTTACACTTTTCTTTTCTTAGTTTTGTGGCCAGTCAGGCAAACAGGGTGGCAGCCAGTATAATTGAAACTGTTTTCTACCCAGCAAGTACTTTAGTTTTTGAGTCACAGCAGTAAATGCATCTGAGCCAGGAATGGAAGTTGGCTATTTATTACTCAGGTGACAATATAGGTTACAAGAACGTAGATAGCATGATAAAGCTTCAGGCTGGCCAGACTACACGGGCAAAGATGGCTATGTCTCCCAATACCAGCATAAGTCTCTTTCAAACAACTGACTGCAAAAACTCTATCTAGTTTGTGAAGTATTTTGTGATGAAAGGCACTCTACACATGTAAAATATTATTACTACATTTGCAAAATGAAATTTCTAAGAGAAAAAGCACAGAACACGCCAACAACAATAAAGCAATCAATTGCAATAGGATGCAATAACTTGCAATAAATTGCTTTGTAGACAAGGATTAAATTGTTTCAGCACCAGCCACCCAATCCAACTTAACTAACAACGCGAAAAAAGAAATGAGAAACATTTGCTTAAAAAGCTCATAACTGTCAATGTGTTCAGAACACCAGCATGTCCTGCTACACCTAATACCTTTGTCACGGTGGCCTATCTGGAACTATTCTTTCCCATTCCCTGCAGACTTCAGTTGCAGAGTTTCCCCACAGACTATCGCTGTATTTGCCAGCGCTGGATCTCTGCTTGGGGTCTGAGTTTGAGACAATCCAGATCCACACACACAGCCCCCTTTACCCTGCCCCCCCTTCAGTATCACTCATCGCAGCTTAAGCTTGTCTGGTTTGAACTGGCAGTGACCTGGATGTTGCACATGCTACAATGCAATAAGAGAACAATACCGGCAATAAGACTGCTCATGCAATGTTGTTTTTTCATAAAGATGTGCTTAACCTTCTTCCAACAACATTATTGTTATAATATTTTTTCTGTGCACCGATTCTACAAATCAGCATTACATTATACTAAAAAAGAAGTGTATTTGGCCTTAAATCCTTGTATTAAGCATTCCCTTTGAACAAAGGCTTTAAGAGCTTTGGTTTGCTACTCCACAAGATCTTCTAATAAATCAGCACCTCAATTCCTAATACTTTCTTCTATTAATACATGAGATTGTAACTTTCTTCTCCACATAGTTACATGCTGTTTTAAGTAACATCAAAATTGGGCCTCAAAATGACACAGTTAGAAATTCAAAGGAAGGCTGACTGTCCATTTGCGCCATGGCCTTTGCCTTGCAGCACATGTTCTATGTAAGGCTGGAAAATAACTACGAATAACATTTGGAAGCAGACTGGTGAGTTACCATTTGTCTTCATTTCCATGCGACAGGTCAGTTAAAGCCTTGGCTGTCATATACAAAGCATCCAAAAATACTTTTGCTTGTTAAGTAACAACATGGCACTGTGATGCAAAGTGGTGACTGAACCACCCTTTGGGGATGCAGTCATAGGAAGGCTCTACACTATGAAGGAGGATTGTATGCATTGTAATGGTTGATTACTCTTCTGCAACATGATCTACTAAAAGAATTGCATATTATACCATGAGGATCAAAGAAAATCATACGAATGTTCATATGATGATAGTTTCAAAGGAATATAAAGTAATTTATGATTGAATTTACAAGAGTCCCTAAATCCCAGTTTTAACTAACTTAGGTGCTTGCGGGAAAAAAAAACCAAAATCACACATAGGCCCAAACCCACAAAGATATTAAACTGGTAACAAAGAGAACTATTACGCTCTTTTGAGTTAACAGCTAGCACCTAAGATCCCTATAATGTGACTGTAAGGAAAAATAGATATCCAGAGGCTAAAACCTGTGTTCTGCGATACACTGCAATGCTGGTCCCCACGCACATCTCTACACTGGGAAGAAACAAGTCTCTGCTCCGTTTCCCTGACCATCTGGGCAAGAAGCTGCTGCATATCCTCTGGTGGGACAAGCTCAAGCTCCATGGTGCTCCAATGGGAACACGTTCCCCCAACTGGGGTGTGACCCGGCTGCACTCCCTGAAATCAGGGCAACTGGGCACACCACCGAGCACTGTGACCCACAGCATAAGGGAGAACTAACCAAGAGGATTCTCAGCAGAGGTTACAGTGTGAGAGAGGAAGATGAAAATAAATTGTCAGATAGCACTGGAGAGGTAGAGGAAAATCCTGTTTCTCTCCCAGACATTCAGAATACACTCCAACCCTGTGACTAGCGTGCTGTTACCCTTCTGCCTGGTGTTTTGGAGTGAATGTGTCTGTGATTGCCATGGCCTACACTGAATTGCATGCTGCCCACTCAGACATGCACTATTACTCTCAAGGAACTTGGAATTTGCAAACCAGAAGAGGGCAAGGAAGGACTCGGCCATCAAAGCCTCAGCACAGCCAAAATGGCAGCCTCTGCTGCCATGTGCAGCAGCACAGCATTAAATGCTTAGACAACTCCACTAATGAAAACATAGACAGAGACTTTCAGTCACTTATGCACCTGATCAGCATTTTATGCATTGCTCTCTTGCTCTCAAAAGCTTGAACCACACTGATCTTGCCCGTAGAGCCTAGCGCTTAGTCATTTTAAAAATACCTGTCCCTAGAGTTTAGAGGTGTATCTATAGAAATGAACTCTGCATACTTAGCTGCTTCTGCTGCCTTCACAGGGGGTTGGTGCTAGCATTCAAAAATGAACCCACTTCATTAGTTGCCTAAGTTGGGATTTACAGCTGGAGTTTTCAAAAGAACTTAGCACTACAACTGTGGCTGGACATTCAGATGAGCTTAAGTCCCATTAGGCAATGAAAAGAAGCAGCCAGCATCTCAAAATGCTCTGTGTCCAGCAGCTTACACTGCTCTTCATTGACTAAAGAAATCAGAAAACTGGCTCCAATAAAACTGCCAAATTTACCTTAATTAGGATGTTTCCTTAATGCTCCATTACTCAAATTCAAAACCATTTGAAGTTTATTGCCTGTTCATGGCACCCTGAAGAGGGTTTAGATTTGCTGAGCATTCGGCAGCTTACAGTGTTCTTAGTGAGAGCTATATTAATTTATTTTTGAAAATACAATTGTGCAAAATTCATTTTAGGCTCACATTTCAAAAACCT
The DNA here is from genome assembly GCA_008921705.1 of Burhinus oedicnemus. NCBI lineage: Eukaryota > Metazoa > Chordata > Aves > Charadriiformes > Burhinidae > Burhinus > Burhinus oedicnemus. The sequence goes on along the minus strand of VFFE01008282.1, from coordinate 945,622 downwards.
TAACCTTCAAGTATGACACAAGTCAGAAACGAAATACACCAAGGGAATACTTACTTCAGTAGAATGGATTACATCTTAAAGCACAGTTAGCCTCTCCTCTACTGCTTTCCCATGCAGTGGAGGGGACAAACTGACAGCCTGGGGTCCACAAAAGACACACGTTCTTAGACAGCAGCATTTTGGACACTTCGAGAACATCCATAAAATGACAGCACAGCAGTACAGATTCACAAATTACAAAGAGGTGTGAAGACGTACTGTGCCCTCTGAAAGTAGATTTAGAACAGCACAACTTAGATTTTACAGGTTTTTGCTTTAAAAGACCTTTTGAAAAGTCATTGAGTATCTTTTTTTTTCCAGCTTGAACACCTTGTTTTACTTTTTACAAGCAAAGAAGCCTAATCTCTATTGTAACACAGCATCTTTATTTAATTTCAAAACAGAGCACAACCCGAAACAAACTCCACCCCAGACAAGAAACAATTATTATTTCCTGTATTCCTACAGAATGAAGATGCTAGTATCAAACAAAATGGAATTTGATAAGTAAATTTCCTCTTTTCAATCAAAATTTTAATTTCAATGTAGCCTTTGAAACAGGAGAAATATTTTTTCCTAAACAAGTGTGCATAAGGACTAATTTAACAATACAGAAATAGTTGGGAATTGGAGCCAGCACCTTTCATCGCTGAATTCAATTGCTTAAATACAGCCTGTTTAGTAATGTAAAAATAACTACATTAAAACCTAATGGCAATCCAGCAGCTTCTAAATAGGATTTTGCAACGTTGATATGGTTTCTGTGAGAAAGGGATTCAGTTTTGCAGACACATCAACCACCACTGCTATCAATTCTCCTTATTGGGCAGAAATTACTGGACATGGACCCTTGTCCACAGAGGCTGTCCTTGACATCAGCAATTAGAGTTGTCTATACTGTCACAAATTTTGTTGTACCTATTCAGGGTTAAAATTCATTTCAAGGCAGTTGTATCTCGCTTTTTATATTAATACAACAGTCTCACGAAAAAACTGGTGGGGCAGCAACTGGAACTTAATGAAGACTTGCACAATCAGATTGTTTAACAAGCAGTTAATAGCCCTTTGGTCACAAAAGTTAAATGATAAAAAGGTATCAGAAAGGTTTTTAACATCTCTCTTGTACTATACAGATTAAAGTCCTAGTGAGAATGGGTTTATACCCTGAAGAGTCCTGTCCGTACTATATGTGCGCAACAATTGCTAGTTGTGGCCATGCATTGCATTTTTCACACAAGATGTTTTATCTACATTGCAGGCTGTATATTTGAATCTAAGGCTCAGACCACAAAAGCCCACGTTACTTGCTTATTTCCTTGTAGTCAGAGTCTATTTTTCTGATAGGTTAACTCTGTAAAAATTCTTAAATCAGACTGACACAAAATAAGGCTGCCTCTGTAACACTACTTCAGGAACCACAGATTCGTTAAGGCTCAAAAACTGTTAATTTTTTTCCTGCTTTTCTTTTTTTTTTCCTTTCTTTTCGTTTTTCCATCTAAGCTACAAAAAAGTCTCAACTCAGCCTGAGTGTTGAACCATAAATTCTATGAGTCTGACAAACCATACACCTCAACTAAGAAATAAAAGGCCAATAGGATTCTGCTTCCATGAAAGTTATTTTTCATTTTTAAACAATATATAAAGGGGAAGACAGAATTCTACTTTTCTATTCCTCTACTTACAAATGTCAGCTGAGATTCAGCACTTTTCTAATCTTTAGCAAAGACATATAACTGAAGCCTTGTAGGGTAAACAAGAATTTTCTTTGGACACATGCTAAAATTATCCGTATTCATATGAATTCAGCTTGCAAATGTCATCCAATATTTATGTATTTCTTTGAAGAAACAAATTACTTGGATAACTTTCCTCCCAAAAAATATTTCTTGGTTTCATCTGAATTTCAAGGTCCAGAATGAACTTTGCTATCAACAGCAACTACAAGAGGAAATACCAGAATTCTTGCAAGAAAATCTATTCCAGCCCAGCTTTGAGAAAAACTGCAGAAAGGATATCTAGTTTGGCTGTGGTCTAAAGCATCTATACCGAAAGATTTTTATTCGGACATAGGCTACTGAGTATTTCCAAAACTCAGCATTAAAGATCCAGATATCACCAGCTGAAAACCTTTCAACGGTGTGAAGAAGCAAGACAAAGAAAAGCAACACAGGACACGCCACAGCAGAATGAAGGTAGATGCAGCACTGAGGATTTAAAGCATCAAAAATGCATCTTAAAGAGTGAGTGTTCCTGTGGCATCTGTGACATGCTGGTGTTTAAAAAGTGAGGGGAGAAGAGACTGGGGAGCCAAGAGGAAAAACCGGTCTCTGAATCTACGTTCCTAACTAATTTGTTTCAAATTCTGCCACAGTCTTACATGTGAGAAATGACATTAAGGGCAAAGGGTGACGGTGCAGAGATAAAGCAACAAGAAGGTATTTAAAATACTTGCCAAGAAAAAAGCACTCATCTGATAAAAATTTAGACAGGAAGGATGCCAAAAACCAGGAGAGACACAACGGAGAGATTTGATGAGGTGATTGCTGCTGCAGTTGTCAGGCTTGTCAGTAGAAAGGGGATGCCAGATTTTAACTCAAAAATAGTGTCAGCTTAAAAGTTGCCTCTTTTTTCACCACATGTTTCTAATTAAGATGACATTAGGAACTTACTTCTGGCAACTATAAATAAAACCGTTTGGGATTTAGTGTAAAAGATTAGGTAGAAGGGTTTTTCGGTATCTTAAAATAGAGAAAGAAAAAGAAACCTGCTATGAAGAGCAAACCCCCAACAACTTGTGCAACCGCCACAATCCAACAATAATCTCAAAATGGTTTTGAATTTGAATAATGGAACAGTAAAATAAAAGACACTTGTTAAGTGGAATTTGACAACTTTAGTGAAGCCATTTTTCTGTTTTACCTTGAGCAACTTTTGTGAGATGCACTTCAGATTAACTGTAGTACTTTAGAAAACTATGAAAATGAAGCTCCTCTTACCACTCAAAAAAATGGGAGACTGAAACCTAATCTCACTTGGCATTCACAGTTTTTGTAATCACAGCCTTCAGCACTTTGCATATTATTTTTAAACATCCTATCCTAATTCCCCATTTGAATAAATTTACTACATTACATCTCATACATGTGTCTGCCTAAGTCTTAGGCACATTGAGAGACTACTGCATTAACTGCGAGAGGCCACACAAAACAAGTTACTGAAATGCCCTTTTATGTTGGTATGAGGATATTTCTAACACCAGGGCCAGCCTTTGGGATTGGAAAAGGCAACTGGAAAGGACAGGCTTTCAATTTACAGCCTGAATCTTCATCTGGGGTTAATCACAACACTTGGCTGATTTACACAACACAAGGATCTAGAGCCATGTTTTCACTCTAATGAGGTCATAATTTAAAAAAAATTTTAAAAATTAAAAAAATTAAAATTTAACAGGCATTTCCAGGCTAACAAGAATGAAGCCCCTGGGGACTAATGAAGTCAATGAGGTTTATAAATCACAGGTTTATAATACATGCATAATAAATCTCTTCTATGTAAGAACTGAAAAGACACTGTCATACTATCTAAGTCTCTTCAAATTCAGCAGCCAGCCAGTATTGTGTTTAATTACTGTATCCAGTGAAGCTATACCCACACCCTACCCAACCCAAGCCTGTTAAACTTGTATTAAAAATTCTGTAAGCCAAATAAAAACTTTCAGCACCGCAAGAAAGAGATGTCTATTGTCACATAGTTTCTGATTTTTCACACAATACACATGTACAACTTCATGCAGCATGCTTGATCTAGCTCCGGACAGAACCACAGGTGGACTGAAGACACACTGGAAGTGGCTTAAGGCTGAGGAACCACCTACATGAGGTATGGGCCCTTAGAAAGGGTAAGCGCACAATTCTACTCCTCTGATTCGTCTTGGGATGATTTAACAGTAGTAGAAACTATTTTATTAGCATATGCAGGGAGTGGCTGGTGCACAGAGAAGCTTTCCATTTATTGCTTGCTAGGTTGGGGACGCATCATGTCCTTCTGCCTTTCAGATTAGCAGATTACTTTGCTGCTGGAAACAGCAAGCAGAGAAGGAAGCAAAGATTTTTCCATAGCCTACTCACCTACATTCAAAGGAAGAAAAGGAATGTACCATGCATATCATGTTTCCTTCATCTTGTCTGTAAATGAGATATGTGGAGGCAGTTTGAGGGAGTGAGGAGTCACCTGCAATCACCAAGCCCTAGGATAACCCTGAGTGTTCTCAGGGTCAGAAGAAAATATATTCTGATTAATGGCACAAACACAGACTCAAAAAATGTGAATGTATCTCTTTTCACGTTTCCTTTTCCTGGAGAAGCCATAAGCACCATATAAAAGGAAAGAACAATAGACACGATACCCAATGGAATAAGGGAAAGCATAGCTACATCTTGCACCAGACTATAAGGGAGATCCAGGTCATTATGCTATTACAGAAACAGCAGCAGTTTTGACACGCACCTATACTAGTCCATCTGTCAGTGAAGAAAAGTTTTTAGCTTTGGTGCTGTTCCATTTGAATGCAGCTAAACTGCTTTCAGAAGTTGAGCAGATTTCAACATACTTAGAATAGCACTGTGTATATGGGCAATGGGCTTGCAATATTAAGATTTGAGCTAGCTGTTGTTAGTGAACTTCGGAGAGTGGCTCAACTGAGACATCCCCTACAAGCCTTTTCCTTTAATATTTCCGATTTTGCCTGTTGTTAAAACTAAATGCTCATAGCTATTCCTGCACATATGGCACGGATAAGAATCAATGCAGAAGCAGACCATTTGATGATGTTCCACATTCAGGACAATATTGAATTTTACAATGTAGTGTTGTTGCTGAATCTATCAATCCTGCAAGCCATGACAAAGGGCCACTAGAGAAAAGCCTGTGCCTATTTAGGATGCTAATCCCCATTTCAGTTTCTAACTGCTTTTGACATCCTTTGCTGAGGGTCACTACCATTACATCTGAGCTAGCGGAATAGCCTGTGCAAGACCCATCATCTGCTCCACTACAAAGTCAGCTGACTGAATTTGCAAAATCTTCAACGGTGAGCTAAGCTAACCTCTTCCAGTTTAGCTGTGACCCACTTTAACCTTCTGACTTCGCCCATAATTTGTAACATTGCAAACCAGTGCAGATGTTTCTGTGGTGACCATCACACCACAGGTTTAGCTTATATTGTTCAAGGAGATGCTGTGCCTAGATTTAGAAAAATCCTGTCTGTTGTCACAGGCTGTCTCTTCCCTACAGAGATATATCCATGTTTGCATAGCCGTATCACTATAACAGATAACGCAGGAAAGGTTTCCATTACAGCCTTGCCACGAAAAGGTCAAGAACTCAAATAGAACGTAACACAGTGTGATATGAAGTAACTCCCACCTGAAAGTAAGAAGGCATCTCAACACAGTGGAACACTACTTCAGCTTGGGGGGGGGGCGGAAAAATAGCAGACTTGCAGTAACGAGTCAGTTATTGCTATTTGCTACAACACGTGTATTACGTGACATTATGCAATGTAATGTTCACTCTTGAGTTCTTGGGTTTCGTCCTGTTTGCTTAGTTTCACCACGTATTTTATTTCCTTATTATAGCACAATTGATCTCCCTTCTTTCCCATCCCCAAACTGAATAACTTCCATGTTTGTTGCGTATATTCATACAGCAACCCAAAGAGAAATGTACTTATATGATCATACCAGCATGGACTTCACACATGTTATTCTGTGAAATAGCCTAGTTTTCTACAGGCACGAAAATAATGCTCCAATTTTTCAGCATTCACCACACCCTCCTCAATCTCCACATATTCCCTGACACCTAGCTCTAAATATTTAACAGCCCTTGTGCCATCATACTACAAAATGGTGTTCACCCCTTATCTCCTGTGAAACCCCCACAGCAATCTTTAAAGACGCTAATGATGAAAAATTAGAGGCCTTACAGAATAATAAAGAGAGCTGACCTCTGCCAGTGTGAACTGCCCATGCTTGAATGGAGTTCTGTGCACATTCAGCAAAACTTTTCAAGCCTGTACAGCTTTGGTAGATGGCCAATATTATCCTAGCATTGCTTTTCAGAATAAAATTGACAATCTTTAATCCTAATTTGAGTTCACTGCACAGCGCAGACATTTGGGATTGTGCCATTGTGCACTAAATTGTACTCCTGCTAAGTGAAAAGATGAGAGAAAGAAATACTTACACTTGGATTTTTAAGGCCAAAACAGAACAATCTTTTTCCTTTATAATCCAGCCTGTATAAGGATGAACAGAAAAACAACTCAAAGGAAAGACTAAAAAGGAACAAAGGACAGATGACTAATGTAATAAGGATTACTTACGGTCACTGTAAAAGCTATTCTTAGAAATGATGCCACATAACTCAATCCAGAACATTTCCTAGGTTAGAAATATGCACTTAAATCTTACAAGAATGATTTTTAACTGGATGTGACTATAACTAAACCTAGTTACAATTAGAATTTGGAAGAACACATTTAGAATTGCCCAAATTAGTATGATTATTTACAACCATGAGAGCACAGTAAACGCTTTCTAACAAATCAAAATGTATCACTAAGCTAGACCAGAAATATATTTTGGAAAATTGCTCTTTTGAGTATGGTCTAGAACACGTAAGAAATATATTGTTAGTTATCATGAACTGTTAGCAAAATTTTGCTATACCTTGGTTCTCAGGTGTAAATTAAAGTCAGAACTTCAACCTGCTGTTCCATTCCCAAACTTTATTTTTGTAGCCTTTCTAGATTCTCACTCCAACACAGATTTCTGTGGTTTCATAAATGGTAAAGACTTCAGTTTTTCCAAAGTTATACTGTCTCCTTCCACTTCTATTAAGCGGAAACAAAGCAAAAAAATCATAAATTAAAGACAACCAACAAACAAACAATCAGGCAAACAAACTCCAAGGGAACACAAAAGCAGTATCCTCAAGAGAGAGGAAAAAAAACCCAACCCAAACCAAAACAAAAACCCCAAAACCAACCAAAGGCATTTACAAAGGGAGAAAGCTCTTTCTATTTTCAGAATCTGCTGGGGGTAGTTTTTGCACTTTTGTTTTTACATAAAGGCAGGGGAAGAAGGACTTGAGAACAAGTAGTGACTGACTAACGAAAGAGCCCTCCTTTCTACCACATGCAGTACCAGCAATTGTAGAGATTGATTCAGCTCAATTACTTATTCTGGAGATGGTACTGTAGGACCACAGCCCTCTTTATCTAAATAAAGTCTGGAATAGAACAAGCAACAAACAAATAAAAGATGAAAGAAATTAAGTATTTTTTTTCTGAATTGTACATGTAGGGTTCTGTCATATAAAAATTGTTCAAGGACACATATATTAAATTTGCCAGAAACCTAGGCATACACACATTCAGTTTTGCTTGATTATTAACATGCGGAAATCTTGCCATACTAGATTTAGGCTTAGAATTACTGAAGGCCTACAGAATTGCAGATGATTTAAAAAAGGTTAGGAGAGATTAAATTTCAACTGTCTTTTCCAGTTCAAGAGCTGGGGCTCATCAAGAGAAAGCAGTGGGAAACAGGTTCAAAACAAACAGAAAGATATGGCTCTTTACACAACAAGTAGACGACCTATGAAATTCCTTGCCAGAGGCTGCTGGGCATAGAAGCTTATATGAACTCCAAGCGGGACTGGAGATCTGTTACAGGTTAGTAAACAAACTTAGCTGAAAAAAGTCAAATGCTGGAAGAGTACTAAGGGGAAGTATCACATATACTTGCTCAGTTCCTCTCCAGACACCTGCTTCTGACCACACTTACAAGAGAGAATATTGGGCCAGTCAAGCAGCTGGTCCAAACCAGGGAGGGCACTTATGTTATGCTTTGGGAAGGATGCGATCATCGAGGTCCTTTACTCTTCACCAGCTTATTTCTTTTTTCTTGGTGCAGCTCCCCATCATGCACAGGATTGAGTACTGATATGAACGCACCACTTATAGTCCCTATAATGCTTTCTCAGAAGCATTGAAATTATCAACCATTTGGTTTCCCACTTTAACTCAAGGAGCTACAATTAATTCTATTCTTTTGGTGACTACCTATATTTCTGTTATCACTTATTTTGGCTAGGGGGTATCACACACCTTCTGCAAAAGAATTAAAAGCTCAATTCCTCAGAATATCATTTGATTTGCAAGGCAACTACCATTTTACCAACCTGACTGGTATGCTTTCTTTTTTAGAAGTGGAAAGGTAGTAACAGTAGACATATTTCTACATAGATTCTAATGATTTTCCAATGCTCTTCTCTGAGGTTGTATTTCAGCCATTTTACAGACCAATATCATGATACAAATACGGTGCCATGATACAGATAAATATCAACACCTCAAAAGTGGAGATGACAGCTCTGCTAAACACAAAAGCAATATTTTCCTATACACAGATCCTCACCACAGTCAGAAGAGTGACAGACACTTCTGACTTTCCACCCACTGCAATAATCTAACAGTGACTTCCTAGTCCTATACAAATCTGTAGGGTGCCACAAAAAAAATGCCTGATTACAACTGCTACAGCTGTTCAAAGTTGATAGACTATTTAATAGATTATTAATGTGTATGCTCTGTTTCATTTTCTGCCCTGTTGGCACTAATATTTAATCAGATTTTGGTTATATTCTTCTCTACTAATTGAGTTTACAAAACCTCGACAATCATGTGCAACTGACAGAAGATATTACTTGATTTTTTCTAGTCATCCCTGTTCTTTATGCTATAGATTCTTAAACAGGAATATATTTCCAAAAGGAAAACATAGGCATTTAATAGATTTTACTATTCCAGCCAATATACTCCCTCCAGATTTAAATATTTTCAAATACATTTTACTTATAAGCATAAAAAAAAAATCCTTCCCTCACCCCCACTTTGCCTTATATTGTGTTCTTTACTTAAGACCAGCTGAGTAATAATTTCAGACAGACCCTGTCACTTAAGGTTTAGCTTTTGAATCCTCCCCTTTCCAATTGCTCTATCCTTTCAATTTCTTTTCTTTAAAAGAACTATTACATTGTAACTTTACAGAAAGTTTTTGACTGAGCTCATCAAAACCAGAAGAACGGGAAATGTAATAGAAAGCAAATAGCTGCATTTTTAGATTTTTTTTAAAATACACATTTCATTGGAAATGTTTTTAAGGATGCCAGCAATTCAGACAGAAATTCCTGTCACCATATTGTACAACAATGCCAGCTCTCAATGCCTTCTTTTCAAGGCAGCATTTCTTCCACCTATACTATTCCTTACAATAAGTATATTTTCCTTCACTTGTATGTGTCCTTAATACAATTAAAAACTAATAAATGCAACTAAACTAAACCATCCAATTACAACATTCCCTTGGATCATCCATCACATGGGAAATCTTGTATCACATGATTAGGCACTACCTTTCCTTACAAGCAGGATTTACCCCCTTTTATCTTTTAGTTCCTTGAATATAGCCAGGATGAACTAGGCAGAACCAGTTTGATTTTAAGTATACAGTGACTTAAAAAAACTTAGTCCTGCAGGGGTCAGCAATTATTAATGAAGGGTAAATTTCAAAATTAACCACAGAATGATTTACAAGGCATTTGTTCCTGAATGTTCTTCCTCCTCTTTCTCAAATAAAATAGATTAAGAAGGAAATTAAATTCTTCAAGAAATAAATTTTGACTGAAGTGAGAAATCACACTAAGAAGCTAATTTAAGAAAGATGAAATTAATTTTGGTGACATTTATTCTATTTAGCAAAAATGGCGACAAAACATATAGTAGCTCTGTTACCATGAGATAAGAGGTTAGTAATTTAAGGCTGGGCATAGCTACAGTCTATAACGATTTAATCCTTCTGGTACAACATCCCTTGTGACCTATCATTAAAGGTTTAGAGTAAAACTGACAATTATTATTAGCTGGTAATTGGATTTTGGAGATTCAGTGTAAAGTTAGGATAATTTAAATGACTTGACATTGGAAAGATTATGTAAACGCTCTGAATCAGCTGTATTTATCAATTTATTTGGTCGGATAAAAAAAATCTAGCTCATCACTATCGTCTGAAACAATGCAAAACATGCAAGATTACTGCAGTACTCTTTTTCAAATCAATAAATAAAAGTAAAGAAACAGTAAGAAACTCTCCATTAGAGGAAATGTAGACCGTATTAGCATCTATCAAAATTTTTAACTACTAACCTCAATTACAGTAGGTGAAAAGCAAATTTTTATAAACATATTATTCTCAAAACAGAAACTGCCGAATGTGTGTCAAAAATACATGGTACGCCTAGAGAAAAATGAAAAGAGTATGGTATATTATTTTATTATATGGATTTTTAATTGTCTATCCTAAGTTTTAAACACTAATAACAGAATTGAAAACACAGCAATCTTTACAAATTTATAGGGCATTAAAAACAGTGTTCCTTATGGCTTCAACATTCTGGTTTCTATAACAGTGATGTATATATGCACATACCAGTACTGGCTATAACTCTGTATATTGGAACAATCAAGTTTTTTGCAGGGCAAGCCACATTTTCTGTGCTTGGTTCAAAAATGTGGTAGCATCTAAGATTTGGTTTTGTGCATCAGCACACAGGATCTCAGCCAAAAGCATGAAGCAACACCAATGTTTGATTCTTTAATAACCACTTTCTTAAATAGACACTTTGGCATCATTTTGAAAACATACTTGCTAATATCTGATACTGAAATAATAAAGTCCAGCCTCAGAAACTGAAAATTTCTCTTTTTTTAATGTTTCCCTTCCCAGTATTTTTTTTCCTTCTGTTACTATTACCAGTGCCCTTTACTTCCTACATGAATGTTACAATAGACCGAAATCTCTGGGTGCCATAAATCATATCTGTCCTCCAAGCAGCAAGTACATCATCTAAGAAATACACTCTGAATAAAACTTTCAAGACCTCGGGATCCAAGGTCCACTTCAGAATGTCGTAGAACACAAGTCAAGTGCATGAATTCACAGTGCAAAAAACAGAACTACTCCTTTAATGGGTATAAAAGAACCAGTATTGGGGTTATACTGGTTTCTATTAAATAGGGCTGGTGGAGTAGATTGCAGTGATCTCCATTAAAAAGCCAATATTCACACAGAGTTATCACATAAAGGTTTATAACATCACAAAATCACTTCCTGTTTTGCAGATACTGGTTGGACCTAAGTGCTCTCAAACACTAAAAATAGTCACCAAATTAATTTTGCTGAAGTGTCCAGCTTCCTATTATTCCTGATGTACTCGAAGTCTGTTTGGTTTTTGAACAACTATTCATTTACAAATATTTTATTTGTTCTGTTAGGCAACATTGCAAAACTGAGCGCTAAAAACTAAGCTATTAAATCCTCATTTTGGTGCCCAGCAACTTTCAATGACTTAGCCAAACTGACTAGGAGCTGCTGAGTATCTCATATTTGAAAATCAGCCTGCTTGCTTAGG